>SSNQ01034598.1:432343-449900 GCA_006942095.1 Nothobranchius kuhntae
GGTGCTCAGGACGCAGATGTCTGGAGCACGTCAACAATCAGAGCTTTGCATGCGCAAACTGGTTAAGATTAGGATGGGGGTGAGGGGAAGGTAAAATTGCAAGAGGGAAAAGGTCACAGTTTGGTTAAATGTCCGTTTTACCGCCGGTGTCAGTACCGACGCTCTGGCACAGCGCGTCGCCTCCGCCTTCCGACGTGCAGGGGCTCATCACCTGCTGTCTTTTCCGAGGACTGAATCTTGTCAGTCATTATCACGTGACAGTGACTAGTCGATGAAAGGCATTAAAAGTCACTACAGAGCCGTGAAGTCGACTAGTCGACTAGTTCATACAATCCCTAGTTCACCCTTTTTGGAGACCTTGGAAGGGGTGCTGGAAACGCTCCTTCCGGTGACTCCCTTGTTCTGCTGGGGGACTTTAACGCTCACGTGGGCAACGACAGTGAGACCTGGAGAGGTGTGGTTGGGAGGAACGGCCCCCCTGATCTGAATTTGAGTGGTGTTTTGTTATTGGACTTCTGTGCCAGTCATGTATTGTCCATAATGATCATCATATTCAGACATAAAGGTGTCCATATGTGCTCTTGACAACAGGATACCTTAGGCCGCAGCTCCATGATCGACTTTGTTGTTATTTCATCTGACCTGCGGCCGCATGTCTTGGACACTCGGGTGAAGAGACGGGCGGAGCTGTCAACTGACCACTACCTGGTGGTGAGTTGGCTCAGATGTTGGAGGAGGATGCCGGTCAGACCAGGCAGGCCCAAACGTATCGCGAGGGTCTGCTGGGAACGTATGGCAGAGTCTCCTGTCAGAAGGAGCTTCAATTCCCACCTCCGACAGAACTTCCAAAATGTTCCGGGGGAGGCGGGGGACATAGAATCTGAATGGACCCTGTTCCGGGCCTCCATTGTTGAGGCAGCCGACCGGAGCTGCGGTCGCAGGATCATCGGTGCCTGTCGTGGTGGCAACCCCCGAACCCGCTAGTGGACACCGGCGATTAGGGATGCTGTCTAGCTGAAGAAAGAGTCCTATCAGGTATTTTTGGCCTGTGGGACTCCAGAGGCAGCTGACGGGTACCGGCAGTCCAAGCGGAATGCGGCTCGGGTGGTCGCTAAGGCAACAACCCAGGCATGGGAGGAGTTCGGTGAGACCATGGAGCAAGACTTCCGTATGGCTTCGAGGAGATTCTGGTCCATTATCCGGCGCCTCAGGGGGGGAAAGCACTGCGCTACCAACACTATCTATAGTGGGGATGGTGTGTTGCTGACCTCTACTCAGGACGTTGTGGATCGGTGGGCAGAATACTTCAAAGGCCTCCTCAATCCCACCGACATGTCTTCCAGTGAGGAAGCAGAGTCTGGAGACTTTGGGTTGGCCTCTCAAATCTCTGGTGCTGAGGTCACTGAGGTGGTTAAAAAGCTCCTCTGTGGCAAGGCTCCAGGGGTGGATGAGATCCGCCCGGAGTTCCTTAAGGCTCTGGATGTTGTGGGGCTGTGTTGGCTGACGCGGCTCTGCAATATCGCGTGGACATTGGGAGCAGTCCCACTGGACTGGCAGACCGGGGTGGTGGTCCCGTTATTTAAAGAGGCCGCAGGGTGTGTTCCAACTACAGGGGATCACACTCCTGAGCCTTCCTGGTAAGGTCTATTCAGGGGTTCTGGAGAGGAGGGTCCGTCGGATTGTTGAACCTCAGATTCAGGAGGAGCAATGTGGTTTTCGCCCTGGCCGTGGAACACAGGACCAACTCTATTCCCTTAGGGGGATCCTGGAGGGTGCGTGGGAATTTGCCCAACCGGTCTACATGTGTTTTGTGGATTTGGAGAAGGCATTTGACCGCGTTCCTCGGGGGACCCTGTGCGGGGTGCTCCGGGAGTATGAGGTACCAGGCCCTCTGATATGGGCTGTTGGGTCCATGTATGACCGGTGTCAGAACTTGGTCCGCATTGCCGGCAGTAAATCGGGCTTGTTCCCAGTGAGAGTTGGACTCCGCCAAGGCTTCTCTTTGTCACCGATTCTGTTCATAACCATGATGGACAGGCTTTCTAGGTGCAGTCAAGGTGTGGAGGGCATCCGTTTTGGTGGCATGAGGATCAGGTCTCTGCTTTTTTCAGATGATGTGGTTGGCTTCATCAGAACGTGATCTTCAGCTTTCGCTGGAGCGGTTCGCAACCGAGTGTGAAGCAGCTGGGATGAGAATCAGCTCCTCTAAATCTGAGACCATGGTCATGATTCTGAAAAGGGTAGAATGACTTCTCCGGGTCAGGGATGAGGTCCTGCCCCAAGTGGAGGAGTTTAAGTATCTTGGGGTCTTGTTCACGAGTGGGGGAAAACTGGAGAGTGAGATCGATAGGCGGATAGGTGCTGCATCTGCAGTGATGCGGGCATTGTAACGGTCTGTCGTGGTGAAGAGAGAGCTGAGTCAGAAGGCTAAGCTCTCGATTTACCAGTCGATCTACGTTCCTACCCTCACCTATGGTCACGAGGTAGTGGCCGAAAGAATGAGATCACGGATACAAGCGGCCGAAATGAGTTTTCTCCGAAGAGTGGCTGGGCTCTCCCTTAGAGATAGGGTGAGAAGCTCGGTCATTCGGGAGAGGCTCGGAGTAGACCCGCTGCTCCTTCACATCGAGAGGAGCCAGTTCAGGTGGCTCGGACATCTGGTCAGGGTGCCTCCTGGACGCCTCCCTGGTGAGGTTTTCCGGGCACGTCCAACCGGGAGGAGACCTAAAGGTAGACCCAGGACACGGTGGAGGGACTATGTCTCTCACCTGGCCAGGGAACGCCTTGGGATTCCCCTAGAGGAGCTGGCCCAAGTGGCTGGGGAAAGGGAAGTCTGGGCCTCTCGCCTTAGGCTACTGCCCCCGCGACCCGACTCCGGATAAGTGGATGAAAATGGATGGATGGATATTATTATTGTTGTTGTTGTTGTTGTTGTTATGATCCCTAAACTGGTGATACAGCTTATTTCAAACATCTGCAAAATTGCTTCTTGAGTCATATATTCAAGTTTGACAACCCCAAGTGACACTTTATTCATACATATATTAAATAATTTTTTAACTTCTTAATTTAATTTTTTTCTAATTTTTGATGTATTTAATCCCACCTAATTTCTATTTTAAAATGGGCTACTATTTGCATGTTTTTATTTTCTCCCAGCACCTTCAGACCTGTCTGCGTTCCTGACTTCCTGGTTCATGAAACCATAACAATCCCAGACTCACTTTGACAACTCCTCCAGCTTGGATTTGGCAAACTCCAGACTCTTTCGCTCCACGTGCTCATGAGGTGTGTGAGCCAGCAGCTCGTGGAGAGTTATGATGTACCGAGGGATCTAAGATAATGAAGAAAAATATTAACTCTCACATGCTAAAATCAGACAGACACGTGTGACCCAACGAAATATTAGTCAGAAATAGAAGAGCTTGTCAGACACGACTGAAATTAAAAAATAATTAATTATTTTGTCAGTAAAATCATTGGCAATATTATTAGTTATTTAGGTGATTGTGTTTCTTGTCTCTGGATGCTGGCTTGTCAAAATCAGATCTTTTCTAATGTATTTGTTTAGGTATTTTGCTGTAAGCTGCATGCAGTACCTGGAACATGGGATACGTCAAAAACGTCTCCAGCATGCGAGCCTCGCAGGCAGCGTTGGATTCATACTGTTTCAGTAGCTTGTCAAAGTCTCTGTTCTGCTTACAGTTGGCCAGAACCTGCAGGCTGTACTGGTGGTTCCTCACAAACTCCTGGTAGATGTTCAGCATGGGCAGCAGGATGTCAAACAGGTCGGCTGTGAGGGAAACACACAACAGCTCCTATCATGACTCTAAAGCAAATATGTATTTAAGGCTGCCGGCATGTCAGATTGTAAAATTATTGAAATTGAACTAAAATTAGGAAATTATTTAATGCCCATTGGCTGATTTTAGGGTTGTTTTCTTTTTTTTAAATTCAATGAAATAGACAAAAATGTAAAAAAAAAATAATTTAAATAACTTTTTGCTTTGATACTTTCAATACCGTCCATCTGGTAAACAATACTGAACAGTGGCGGCTGGCCAGTAGAGGGCGATAGGGCGCCGCCCTCTCAGTTTCCCCAGTGTTTTTAATTTTTATTTAAAAAAATAAATAAATAAAATTAACAATAATCACATATTCTAAGTTAATTGTGTGTTTTGTAACAAAAATAAATCATATATATATATATTTCTATATTGGTCTCTGCCGGTCTCTGCCGAGCTCTGCCAAGCGGTGGAGGCTGTGGGCTGTGTTTCAATCGCCCAAACGGGACGAGACCAGTCGTCCAATTGCTGACAAGAAAATCAAAGGGTAGGAATGGGAATGTATCCAATCAGCGTTGACGCTGTTTCAGAAGCATGATGGGCGATAGAGCTACCGCCAAAGGCTTTCGTTAGTGCTCGGTAGAACTCGGAGATTCTCGACTCCAGCACGTTTTTGGTCGTGACTCGTGACGGTCGTGACGCAGACGTAATAGAAATGGACGCCAGTGCGCCTACAACCAGCAGCAGCATGGATACCGGATCTCAGCAGCCACTGAATCCAGTTCGGTCTCTTCTCCAGTATCCGTTCGAGAGGAGAACTATGGTGGAAAAACTTAATGTCAAAGAGCTTGGACCAGATCAGCCCGATGTAAAGATAAGCCAGCAGGAGGAGGAGAGAGGTAAACTGTACACACGAGGCTTCTGGGAAGACTAGCTGGATGCAATCACGCTAATGCGTTATTTTGCTTTCCAAACGACTGTGACAGATGAGGCATGGATTGAGTTAGGAGTTACGGACATGAAACATTTTTCTGAGAAGGTGAAGAAACATGAGTTATCCCGGGCGCACATGGACAACACGGTGAAGCTAGCTATGCTAGGCAGAGCTAACATTGCCATGCAACTAGAGACGAGGGACGCAGGCTTGCAGTGAATAAACACAATGAAGAAGTGGATCAGAACCGGCACATTTTGTCCAAGAGAGAGATGTCAACACAGTGTATGAGCACAAAGATGACCTCCTCAGATTTTTCTAGATGATCAGAGCAGTGGCGGAGCTTGATATGTGCAACATGTGCGGCCGAACAGGGCGGCAGTCTGCAGGGGGCGGCATTTAATTTCCTTTTTTTTTTTTTTCTAAAAATTTTTTTTAGCATCAACCAATACATAAACAAAACATAGAAATCGCATGTTCTTAATAATAATAGTGATGATAATAATATTTCTGTAATAAAAGCACAACAAAATGTAACCCATATCAACTACTCCCTGTCACATGACCCACGTCAGCTGATGTGAGGTCCCTCTCCTGATTGGCTCCTTCCAAGTTGCGGCAACATGAAAGCTGCTCCTGCCGTAAGCTTGTTGCTTGTAGAACGCATTGGAAAACAAAGCGTTTTTTTCCCCTCAATTCATTTATACTCTCAGCGGTAAGTGTTCTTAACATCTACCAATAACACCCTTTTACTTGTCAGTGACCAGTCGATCGTTTTCGCTATAAAAAATGACCTTGTTCGGCGGAGTTCCCACCGCGAGCAGAACTCCGGTTCAAAAACGCTGTTTTTGAAACACTTTTATTCACTTAAGCACTTTAATGGGCTTAACTTGAAACCAAGAGCAATCGAAAGATTATTGTTATGTGTTGCCTTGAATTCGGCTATGCTGTCTGTCAGACAGTTGTTTTCCTTTATTGTTGTTTTTGTATTTGTTTGTAGCAAACGCTACTGGAATGCATAGATTGAGCTACGTAGCCAAGATGATTAATAATTGACCTGTTGTACATTCGTGATATGTTTACCGGTAAACTGAATAGAACTTGATGTGCTAATGAACGTTTCTCTGGCCTACAGGTCAGGTTTTTTCCCCATGTTGAACTGATCTTCTTCATATTGAAGTGGCGAGCTGGTAGGACCATTCTTTCTTTTTGGAATCGGGAAATGAGCTATTATTTACCCCATGAAAAACGGAGCGGCAGCGGGCCGCTGGAGGTGCCCTGCTAGTATGATCCCGTTTAAACTGTAAACTGCCATAAAATAAAAACTATAATAGCTAGAGCGGTCTTTTTTTAGCTGAAAGTTGAGACTCTCGCCTTTCAGCACATCTGTACTGTACAAGTCGATGATGCCATCATNACAGGGCGCCATTTAGGCCAGCTCCGCCTCTGGATCAGAGACTCGGATGACTTTGATCCAGCCACTGAGAGAGAGGCAGGAGGCTTTGTGAGAATGCTGGAGGAAGAAGATTTCGGCTTTCTGCTGGCATTGTGTCACAAGATCATGCCACATGTGGACATGCTGTTCAACCAGCTGCAGAAGAGGAACATTGACTCTGTCTCCATCACAGGGGTCATCCAGAGCTTCACCAACAGTATGCAAAAGATCAGGTCCATACTTGTTTATTTAATATTATTGTGATGAAATTCTCCAGTATGTTAGTTTCACAAACAGTAATGTGGATGTGGACCATATATGGTCATGTTATTTTATGTGCAATTTAATGCAGTATTTTTCAACCTTGGTCCGCAAGGCAGTGTGCCAATGGTCAGACACACCTGGATTAATCAGTTTGTCCAATGATGTAAGACAGGAAATAAAAGAGCTGTGCTTAATTCACGAAATAGTGAAGTTGTGCACAAAGCTCAGAAAGCACGTTTGTTTAAAAAAAAATAGCACAGCCCCACCAAAAATATTTTTCACCAGCCGCCACTGATACTGAAATATTATGTTTTAGAAAAAAGTATTTTATTATTTATATTTAAAATGACAGCAGTTTCCTTCTATTGTAGAGACCTGCTGTGTTACAGAAACTGTAACAGGTGGTCCCAAAACCCCCACGCCCACCTCTACATCATATGTGGAGCTTTTCAGGACTCACCCAGAACCAACGTTGGCCAGTTGGCAATCCGAGCCTTCAGCCCCTGGTGGAAGATCTCATGAAGGAACATGATGGTCTCACTGAAGACAAAAAAACTGGCCTCAGTTTACTTTGAAAGGGTTTAGTGAGAAAACTCGCTGTCGGTTCATTTGAAAATCAAAACACAAAGTAGAAAAGTCACGTTCTTAGCCTGCAGAGTAAATAATCACTGAGATACAGTAGAGCCATGATGATGGAAGGTTAGGATGGTTCTGAGGGGCCACAACTAACTTTTTGTTCTTAATTTAATTTTTAATGAAACATTTGGTGCTTAGATTCTAGTTTCCATCCAATTGACATCCAACAAATTATGACAGAACCTCAATACTTGCGTTAGTGGTGGTTTAAGGATAATTGAGCCAGGATGTATAATTCTGACCCTGTGTAAACGAGAGTTATTTACATCTGAATTCTAACTCAAACCCAATATTTCTTTATAAAATCCCTGATTATGTTCTGACTGCCTGGAGAACTCCTTCTGGGTATTCATGCTCATGATGAGTGTAAACCTCTGACTTTAGCCGTGTGTTATGTGTGCTGTAAGTGTTGAGGAGCTGTGTGGAAGCTCCGAGCACCCTGCTCTTCATCAGAGAACCAGCTAACCCCAACCCTAACAGCTGTGAATCTTCTGATAATTCAAGATGGAGAGTTTCAGACACAGCAAAAGTGCAGAAACACTGAGTCATAAAGTATGAAGTGTGGGAAAACATCACTGGAATTAAAACCAGCAGGGTGAAAAACACCCGTTTCCCACTTCAGTCTGTATTGGTACCTCACTGACTCATCGGCGAACCGTAAAACCAAAGAAACAAACTGTTCTGTCTCAAGGTGCACCTGGAACACCTGAGCAACTCGTCGCTTCGTCCTCTGTGACTAACTTGCCTGTAAGCTCACCTGCTGCGGTCATCCCTCACAGCTCCTGCTGACCTCTAACATATAGGAAACTGTCTCAGCTACAAGGCCACTCAAGCCAAAGCCGTGCAAACCACTAAGCACCACACAAAGCTACTCACTCATGAGTCTACACATTTCTCTGGGTGCTTCTCCTCATCATGAACACAGAATAATAAGTTTTACTTCTTCCTGCGTGTTATCTAGATGAACAAACATGACATTTACAGCCATTTTTGATTTTGAAACACACAAACAGCAAGTACCATACCACAGAAAAAAAACATGAGCAACATCAGCTCTATGCTCTTGTCTCAATGCCTAATTTTTTTATGCTAACCCTTGGAGCTTCACCAAAAGCTCATGACAGCCCACCAGCTGTGAGATAACCAGGATTTACACAAAGATACAGCAAATAGAGGAGGGAATGCTACAAAATAAATAACAAAACAAAGAGGACACACAGATTTAGATAGAGGCAGGTTTAAATATTCAGCAATAAATTAAGAGGTGTATGAGTCCACCTGTTGAGGAAGATGCTGCTGACATCATCGTGACTGATGGGAGGTTTCTTGGAACTAGCAGCCATGCGGAGCGGCCGGAGGAAGCAGTTCACCAGGATGGAGAGCTGGTGGACGTACTCGGTCTCCGCCTCCACCATGTTGAACACAATCTGGTTCCTCTTCCTCATGCTCTCAGCGTGAGGAGAGCAGATGTAGTCCTGGACAATGATTTTCCACTTCCTCCGGCACAGCCAGCCACGCAGGAAGCTCTGAACCTGTAACACCAGAGAGCGCCCCATGTCCCATATTCACTCTCTAATCATTTCCCCAAACCCATAGATCACTGGGTGATATTCAAAAGGAAGTTTCTAAATGATAAAGAAGTTCTAAAGGATTAAAATGAGATGAGAGTTTTTGTGGGTAGTTTGTTTGCAGCTACCCTTCTGTAACAATTATTACATATTAATTATGACCAGTAAGATGTGATGATTCCATATAAATATGAAATATCAATCTGATTGATCTTTGAATATTTAATCAGAAGATTCTAGGGTTCTTTGCTTCTTTGGGGACCATAAACACACTGTATTAATTCAGACAGAGTCAGTATATAGGTTATAAATTGAATTTAATTATTTTTCCTAAACTAATGATACATGACAAGATATGAATAATGAGATGTGGTGTGGTGGATGTGAGGTGTTGTGATGGAAGCTAGATGTTGTAGCAACCGTTCTTTGTATCTGAGAGAAATTGTGAAATCTGGGTGTAAAAGAATTTGTTGTTTGTTAGAAACTAGAGATTTGTTTATTAAAAACAGCATCAGATGCAATCTGTCGTGCCAAGTCTACGCACCCTTGGTGTGGAGGTTCTCGTTCGATCTGGGGTCGATGGTCACTGCCGGTAGAGTGAACTCTGATATCAGGAACCCGTGGACAGTTCCGATAGGACCCGTCCAGTCTGAGATCCCTCGAGGTGAAGGCCGAAAGCTGGAATGCTTATTTGCATCTAAGGCTGATGTTTGTTTGGCTCTTAGAAGAACCAGTTGTCTGCTATCAGCCGCAGCGTTGCAGAGAGGCTTTGACAGGAGGTCAAAGGAGAAGATGGCTTCAGAAATGCTTCTTTCCCGAATTGGCCGGTTCGAGGGTTAGCGAAAAACTGAATTAATCGGAAAGTGAGTCTTGTTTTATTAAACTACTTTGTTATGATTTCTGGCCAAGTTTGGCCAATCAGAATTTGACACGTTTCTGAGAATTTACCAACATCCCTCAGAAAACCACGCCTTCCTTCAGATACAAAATTCTTAACACTGTGATAAGAATCTTTAACCTTATGTGAGGTGCATGAGTGTAAACAATGATTAATTTGTTAAATCAAACACATACTGATCAGAAGATCGTCAATGGATCATTGTAAGAACAATATTCATTTCAAATTCATTGATTTCAGCACAAGTTATTCAAACTTTTGATTTAAACATCTTGTTCATTCATCACATATGATAATTTAACTTATAACTATAAAATCATGGAGTCTTCACTTATTCCGAGAGAAGAATGTTAACGTCTGGCATTCACACATTGTGTGTAAGAACCTCGGGTGAGAATGTTTGAATGTTTTGTCTTCATGGTATGTAAACAAGCACTGCAGAACCTTCTGGGTTTGGAAGGCCAAATAGAAAGTGGATTTATTTCTGTAGATGAAAGGTCACTACGTTGGTCAATGTAGATGGTGAAAAATGGACCCTTTCGGACGTTACGCTTCCCTCTGATGGCGCAGTTAGACTAATTTGTCATTTAAATGATGGAATTGACAAATCATCATGTTTGTTAAGTCACATTATATCTCACAAGCATGCTTTCATTCTGTTAAGTGTTCTGGAGGCTGAATTCGTGTTTTGTGGCATTTTAAAATGTTACAGCAAGTGAAGATGGCAGAATGAGGGCAAAACACACTGAGAGGACTTAGCCCTTTTTAATAATGCCCCCCACATGCTCAAGCAGCTTCTTGAGAAAAAAAAACATATGTGTACAATCACAACTACAATTATGAATAGTTTTTACTATTTTGAGAACCCAACAAGTTGCAGCTGAGTAAGAGTGGTTTCACACATGTGATAACTGACCTTTTTTATCTTTTTAATATCCGGGTCCTCCTCTTCATGGATGTTCTGGTAAGGCAGCATCTTCTCCTTAGTTTTGTTCAACATTATTATCTGCAACAACAGCACTCTCCACGTGAATACAGCAGTGAACAGAAGATGAAATATTCATGAAATCCTTTCTTAAATTCACACAAACAAACATCTAGCTGCATGACGGGGAAGTTTTAGGTCCTGAAATCACTGGAGCTCCTTTGGGTTTTAATTCAACTCAAGTGTTTCCTCATCATGCTGGAGGTATTTGCATGCTTTGATCTAAATGTGCTCCATCTGAGGGTCTGTGCACATGCACGTGAATGCATGTGCATGTGGATGTGAAAGTATTAATGCATACCTCGGATTTGAGCCTCTCGATCTCAGTGTCCTGGTCCTCCAGCTGAGTGCGAAGCTGGTTGGCTGCGATCTTTTCTGTCTCCAAGATCTGGACTAGGTGGATGTACTTTTGCATAAGGATCTCACGCTCGATGATGATGTCAGAGTAACTAACGAGGGAATTGGATACATGGTAGTTGTAAAAACAGGCTGAACGTTTTCAGACACAAGCTTTGTGGGATGATTTATGTTAGTTACAAACTGGATGGGCTCAATCTGACAGCATCAGAGTCTTCAAGGACAAGAAACCTGGACTGAGGTGCTGCATGTTTGCTACATACTTCTATGTTATTAACAGGAGAAAAAAGAGCTCGTCAAAGAGAGGAGGAGATGAAAGAAATAGACGTTGAGTGGCGAGATCTAATCTGTGATGTAACCAGTGTGGCAATACAGAACAAGTGTGACCTAAATGTGAAGCCCTGCGAGCACAAAGTCTACACACACACACACACACACACACGCACGCGCGCACACACACATACATACACACACACACACACGCAGTCAGATGTGGTCTATATATCAAACAAAACAAAGTTGAATAAATTCAGGAAAGAAAGTCAGAGAATAAAGAACAACTTGATTTGAAAATAATGTCACTGAATATGTGGATTCAATCAGTGGAGAGGAAGATAATGTTCCTCTTTTACAGAGAGTGACTGTGGCTACTGAAAATGAGACATTAGAGAAGCACTACCTGGCCTGCTGGATGCACTCGACCCAATCGTTGCAGTCCGACTCTTCTTCTGAGCGAAGCTCCAGAGGTTTCTGTCCATCGTGCCCAAAGAGGACCAGGAAGTAGTGCTGCATCACAACAACAAATAAAGTTAAAGCTCAGACTAAAACTGTTTCTCTGCTCCAGTGGTGCTGACATCAGGCTGAAACACAAACACTGATGTCATCTTTTAACATCTCTAAATTCACAGGATGAGTGTTTGGTTACTTTTGCCAGCAAGTTAAAGGTGCAGTGTGTAAGAATAAATGAGACACCATGTGGTCAATTTTTGTTACTGCAATCACACTCACTCCTGTTCTGTGAGTTTTTATAGCTGTTGCCAGTTATGGATCAGCACCAGAAGGTTCTAGATAACAAGCAAAGTTGAGTCATACACAGTAAGTTGATAGGTAGACATTTACATTGGGCATGTTTCCACTACAAGAACTTCAGGGTAGATTTACAGAAACCTTCCTACATGCTCCACCTGACTGGGACAGCCGAACTCGTTTTTCGGACCATTTTCAGGAAACGAAAGTTTCATGTTTCTGAATGAATGTTTGATGTTACAAAATGAGTAGTAAATGTACAAAATAAAAGTTTGATTTTACAAAATAAAAAATACATGTACAAAATACAATGTTCCTGTTACAAAACAAGAAATACAAGTACGAATTGAGAATTACAAGTTAGAAAACTAAAGTTACAAGTTACGAATCCAAAGTTACATGTGATGAAACATGTTCGAAGTTACAAAACTTGGTACAAGTTACGCTGAATATTGTCCCAATCCTAGTTCCATACTGCCTCTCGTTTTCCAATCACCCAAGCTCCCAGCCCTCATGTATTTAAACCCCTTCAGTTCTGTGTCTCTTGTCGGTTCATTGTTCCATTGTCCAGCGTGTGTTTAACATTAAAGACTTTACTCGTTCTGGTTTGTCTGCCTGCCTGCCTTCCTCACCCGCATATGGATCCTCGCCTCCGCTTCACTCACCGGCACGCGCTGACAGAAAACACAACCTTTGCCAACATTTTGCACAAAATGACAGACGTTTACATAGAAATGATAATTAGAAATGATTGAAAATAGCAGCTGACTAATTTCTGCAGGTTTAAAATAATAATGAATAAATCATTTTTTTAACAATTTACAAACAAACACATTAAATACTTCAAAAGGCAATGTGTAGTTTTTATTGCTAATCTCTGGAAATATCCATCAAAATGTAGTTGAAAACAAATTAAATGATTCCCAGTTATTGAAGAATATTGGCGGCTTCATAACATATAACTATAAAAATTGGGTATAAAATACATGGGAGTGGGTCAAGTCTCTGGGCGACGCCATATTAGACACAATGTTTCCTTCTAAGGGAGCTTGTGAGGACAAAACACATTTACCGATTTGTAACAAGCGGTTGCAACAAAACTTTCAACATTCATAAACGTTGTGGTTTTACACACTTGCTACCAGTGATGAGAGTCTGATGTGCTTGTCATTTTGCTGGAGGTTAAATGATCTGACAAAGCACTTGTTCGAAAATTGCGTTTCCTGGGATTTTTGACCCTAATGGCTATCTGTTGGTAAGATCTTACTGTCAGAACCCAAGCCCCCGGACCGGCCTCTCCCAGCTAACCGGCCTCCATCTTGGACCACATTTCCCAGCATGCTCCTCGTGGGAACACCAGGCATTCTCCCAGTCACACCCAAGCCTATATATGGAAGACGCTGCACCGGCTCTTCACTCAGTCATCGTTTCATTGAAACCCATGATCAGAGTTCTCTACCAAATAATCCAGACATCAAACATCCTTACCAAGCTCAACTCCTGTACCCAGTCGGCCATCGTGACACTTACTGGAACACGAAAATACCATTTGCTTACAATGATTTAGGTATGTACTTCCACCAGTACTATGGACCATGTACTATCACCAGGAAAAATACACATTGTTACTTTAAAACACCTTTAGCACCTTTATCTTTTGAGTGTGGTGCAAAAAACTAACTAAGCTGCACAAGTCCGATGGTGACTGGTGAAGAAATCATTATTAGATTGTTTTTGCTTTAAAAAATTCTGAAATTGTATAATCTAAAGCTAAATATTACAGTTGAACAATTAAAAGGTCTTTTCAAAATGAAAGTAAGATTCTGCAGGTTGCTCATGTTTCTGCAGAGACAGCAGGACTGTAGTAATGATGTAACGATAAGCAGCAGAAAGATACTTGCTAGCGTGTGCTGGCTACAAACCAGAGAGGCTTAAGGGCTTGTTTGTGTGTTGGAGGGGGGTGGGGGTGGGGGGGTGGGGGGTCAGAGAGGGTTTACATAACCATCCAGGCGTGTACAGCTCCTTGCTTTGCTAATGCGGCTTTCCCCGGCCAGAATCCTGCTTTAAGCTGGGGGATGACAATGAGCGAGACGGACACAGACAGGGAGCTTTAAGCTAACTTGGTCTGCAACCAGCATCACTAAAAAAAAGTCAGTTCATCAGTCTGGCATGGACAGACAGATATACAAGAGGTCAGACTTGTATCCAGTGATCAGCTCAGTGTCATAAGGAAAAAAAGCTTCTGCGGAGCGGTGGTGCAGCTTGAACTCTTATTCACTAAATCAGCAAACTAAAGCGGCTGATGAATAAAAACCAGGACATCCTAAAAAGGGCAGAAAATGAAAGCAATGAAGAATCATGAGGTTGTTTTTAACATGCTGGGTTTATCAAGTGTGACATAAACAAAACCTCAATGAACAGCAGTGACAGTAGAGCACTGATTTTTTTCACTCTTGAAATGTTAGCATGTTGATATGCAGAGACATCATTATAATGCTGATTGTAAAGTAATGCAAAAAATAATAAGAGCTTATTTAGTCATATTTAGTCATATTTAGCATTAATCTAAATTTTGATGTTTGAAATAAGTTTGAAAACAGTTGAAGCGCCTGTTTCAGCACTGAGAATTTAGTTGGAGGAGAAAGAGGCTTCCGCTGACAGGATTTGAAGCCCTGTTTCCTGATATTTGGACATCTTGCTTTGGATTGGCTAACTGACTCTGTTTGCTTTGCAATGTTGATGTTTTATCTCCACAAATAACACAAGCCTGGAAGAGTTCTGCAGTGCTATAGCCAGCAACTAGCTTGTACTAGCTGAGACGTTCTCTGCTGTTTCCTGCATGTTAAAACAACAACAGCTTTCCTCGTCATGAGTCAAGATGGGTGAGTCCGTGAACGTTTAGTGACAGCGTGATGTAGATCTGTCAGGATTTTTTTCCTAGAGTTTCATCATCTATTTTCTATCAGAAGCTAAAGCAGCAGCTAGGTGTAGGAGACTATTATCATGTTCAGCCTGCATGAAAAACTCAGGGTGACTGATTATCAGAGGTGTGGACTCGAGTCACATGACTTGGACTCGAGTCACATGACTTGGACTCGAGTCAGACTCAAGTCATTATTTAATAATGACTTGACTTGATAAAATCTATAAAGACTGACAACATGACTGAGACTTGAATCGACTTGCATCTGTTGACTTGATGACTTGAGCACATTTGATATTTTAGCACAAAAGTGGCACAACATGGACAAAAATCATAAATCATTCTTTGTTCTGGGTTTGATCTTGTTCTGCTGAATGCAGCAGCACTTTGTTTATAGTCAGTTTCAGTTGCACTTTCTGCTTGTTTCAGCAAATAAATGAAGCTTTAAGAAGCTTTATTTCTGGAATGTATTTATTATCATTGTCATTAAATTGAAGTAGGACAAATGACTTGATTATGACTTGAAAATTCAAAGTTAAGGACTTGGACTTGACTTGGGCTTGATTGTCTTTGACTTGGACTTGACTCGAGACTTGACTGGAAAGACTTGTGACTTACTTGTGACTTGCAAAGCAGTGACTTGGTCACACCTCTGCTGATTATAATCAGAAATAATATTTTAAAAATGGCTTAGTCACCTTTAATAAAAGGAAAAGGAAGAACAATAATAATGAACAAACTTAAGATGGAACTAGTTTAACATCTCTTTCATGTAATGATGTTTCAAGCCCATGCATGAAGCTTGTGTATCATATTTATTCTTGACTGCATAATAGAATAAATGGTTCTCACATACAGGTTTATTAACCTTAACTTACTTTTACAAGACCACTGATTGACCAGTCTCATGTACACAAACACACATAAATCTGATTAACCTATATACTAATTAGAGATCGTATAAACACACTGACTGTAGATTAAAGTCAATACTGTGTACATTAAAGGATTTACAATTGAAGGGACGGCAGGTCACCAATCACCTGTTGGGAGGGAAGCCAGTCTTCTACCTGAGCTCTGGCTGCCTGGTTAATATTATATACCTTTAGGATACCAGACAACACAGAAAAGTATATTCAACGTGAAGCAAAGTCAGGCTAAATACTCTGAGGGACAAAGAGACCACCACAGGGCAAGGCATTCACTGAAGCATCACAATCAGCACAAAGGGCAAGTGAGGTGTCAGCATGATTAATTATTTTCTCTTTGCTGTCAGCCTTTAGATCGGTGATGGTTTAAAGCAGAGAGGAAGAGAAATGGGGATAGTCTGGGGTTCAGCTCACACTGCAGTCAGAGGACAGACCAAATCAGAGAAAAAGGTGACAGCTCCAAACAGGACAGCAGTGTTCAGCTGTTTGTCTGTGAGGTTGTGGTGCTGCGGTATTCAGACACAAACTGCAGGCAAAAGGGCCAGCGAGATGCTATTCTTAGTCAAGCACAGCAGCATCCCAGAGCAGCACTACACAGACACTAAAACACACACAGCACTGCAGGTTCAAAGCAAACACAGACTCAAAGGTTAACATTTGAATGTGGGCTTGCATACGACTGCCTTAATGTTGCATAAATCTCTAAACTCTGTTCATGTCTTTGTGTCGCATCCTTCAAACTTTCTGTTAGAGATACAACGCACAAGCCACTTCAACCAACAACCCTCATCACCGTGGTAACATCAGTCAGGTGGCGCACAGGTGAGTAGCCGTTAGTGGGCGACAACATGAGGTTAAATCTACAAAGAGAATGGAGAAGAGAATGTATTCATGATTTAGATTATTCTGTCTGTTTTAGTCCAGAACCAGAGCAGGAGGGCTTTCTAAACAAAATCTGTTAATATGGTCACATTAAAAGTGGATTTAAAAAGTATAAACATTATATAATGCAGATTTTTATTTTATTCATAAGTTTGTGTTGGCTTTAATGATTTATTTAAGAGTTAGAAAAAACAAAATATTTATTTATGTTAATATGTGAAGCAGCTCTATATGACAATCAAGTACACAAAACGGTGAAATGCTTCCATCAACAGTCTGGACTCTTAATGTAGGAATAAATCTGTAGTTTATTGAGCTCTATTTGTTTTTAACTCCTACTGAACTAAGCCAGAGTACAGCACTCAGATGCACGGATCACAAGCCTAGCGGTAGCTGCTGATAAATTCCCTTATCAGAATGCCTACACAGATGTATAAAAGTCTAACATTTGTTGCTCTGTGTGTGTGTGTGTGTGTGTGTGTGCACGCGTGTGCATGTGTGTGTGTGTGTGTGTGTGCGTGCGTGTGCGTGTGCATGTGTGTGTGTGTGTGTGTGTGTGTGTGTGTGTGTGTGTGTGTGTGTGTGTGCGCGCGTGTGCATGTGTGTGTGTGTGTGCATGCGTGTGCGTGTGCATGTGTGTGTGTGTGTGTGTGTGTGTGTGTGTGTGTGTGTGTGTGTGTGTGTGTGTGTGTGTGTGTGTGTGTGTGTGTGTGTGTGCACGCGCGTGCATGTGTGTGTGTGTGTGCATGCGTGTGCATGTGTGTGTGTTGTCTTTTCATGAGAAAACAGGTGTATGTGATTCATGGATGTGTGCATCAAATCACAGTAGTGTGTGCAAAGGTTTTGCAGTACTGTGCTTTCCTTCAGTAGGCTCATGCTGAGCTTCCAATCCCCCCCCCCCCCCCCCCCCCCCCCCCCCCCCCCCCCCCCCCCCC
>SSNQ01034598.1:449936-507943 GCA_006942095.1 Nothobranchius kuhntae
TCAAAGCTTTATTTATATAGCGCCTTCCGCAACCCTGTCAGGAAGCCCAAAGCACATCCACCTCCATCTTCAAAATGGCATCAGATCTTCTAGCTACACTTGAACACAGTTTTTGAAGGAACTGGGTTGGTGGGTTTTTCCAGACATCTTGGAGAGCTAATCACAGATCATCTGTAGATGTAGGCTTCCTCACATTCTTCTGTCTCTTCATGTAATCCCAGACACACTCCATGATGTTGAGATTAGGGCTCTGTGGGGGCCAGATCATCACTGTCAGGCCTTCTGGGAGTTCTCAATGACTTTGGCTGTTTGTTTGGAGTCCCTCACTTTTTATTTTGTAAACTGATACAAATAAAATTGATAGGAGCTGCACAGTGGCACAGTGGTTAGCGCTGTTACCTTGCAGCAAGAAAGTCCAGGTTCAACTCCCAGCCTGGGAGGTGTTTATCTGACTACATTTACAAATTTATCCTTAGAACCGTTGTTAATTAGGTTCTTCTTTATTTAATTGCAAATACGTTAAATGTCTCAAATGGAACACCAAGTCTGAGTGACACGTCATTTATTTACAGGGTCAAAAAAACAATCAAATGCCATTTTTGTCAACAAACAAAACTATGTGTTGGACCTGTATCTAGAACATAGGTGTTGTTTTAGCTCATCACCGATCACAGCCATGCTAATGGAATAGAGTACTAATAACAGCAAAAAATACAGTAAGAATAACAAAGATGCTACCAGAGTGTCAGCAAACAAAGTGGACATCAAAAGAGCTGAGTTATCAATTGCGCGAGAGCTTTTATGTTGTCTGATATTTCGTCTAATGCAAATGTTGCATCCATCAAAAACAGCTGGATTAGATACAGCTGCTGTTAAAACCTCATAGTGCTCCTTATTAGATGAAGATCAAACAATAAGAGCTGCATCATTAAGTTTGTTCTTCTCAGTCTGGAAGCCCTTGATCCATGACAGCACAGGCTGCTGCATCTACTAAAACACAGTCTATGTTCCATATGTGTTTTCCAGAATATAATTTTAGATTAAAAGTTAATTTTTCACTAGTCTCTAACTCTGACAGACAATAATCTGACATTCTCTCTATGCATGAAAGCAGCTTTTCTTCTCCTTCTACAAGAGCTGAACATCAAAAGGTTCTGACACTTGCTGTCTGAAGAAGCGTCTCCATAACGTAACGCAACACCAAGTGCTGCTGGTGGTCTACAGCTTCTGCTAAGGGAGGAAACTGCAGCTACAGTCCAGCCAGGTGGGCGGCTGTGGCTTTACTGTCAGATGGTCTCTGCAGGGACGATGGACTTGCAACGCTGTCCTCTTTGTCAGCATTCATTTAGTGATACATCTGTTTATAAGTGTGAAAGGGAAGCAGTCAGACACCTGGTATTGGCAAGAAAACGGACTTTAATCAAACTTAGCAGAATAATGTGATCTGGTGTTGATTTCTGGTGTTTAAAAAGCAAGGTACCCCATTATCAACATTTTTGCTGATAAACTGCATAAATGAGTGTCTAATCGTACCGTATGACATTCCAGCATTCCATGTCACTCACAACCACAGACCTGCCCTCCCGCTCTGCCAGGCAATGCCTTCTCGTGGTGCATTTTCAAATGTCACATATACGTTGCAGTGTACTAAAGGCCAACAATTTGGTTATTTGTCCACTGTAAGGCTAAAGGTCATCACACAGAACAGTCCAGGCTGTTTCATAAGCCTGATCATTGCATGCCACATCTTAACTGTCTGCTCTCCAAACCAGAAAAAATTGCTCTATGACCTTGTAACCAAGAAGGGAGCCAAAGCAAAGTCCTTCTCTTGACTCCCTCATCTCAGCTGCAAATCCACGGTCCCGTGCAGAAGATGAGATTTTGACTCTCTGAATAAAATTACTCTTAGTTGGTCTCATAAAAGGATTTCTTTCAATCTATAAGTTTATATAATCATATTTTGTTGGATGGAAAATACGTTTAAATCCGAAGTGTTTAATAATGTTGAACGCTTCACAGTAATGAGTAATTAACCACATTAAAAAATATAACCTCCCTATGTGTCTGAGTGAAGGAGGGATGTCTGAGGTATTTTGGTAATGCCCTTTCAACTTGTCAAATTCAGATCTGTCTAAATTTGTAAACAACAGTTTATAAATTGTTGTTCACTTCCTGAACTAACCAGTTCTCAGCCAGCTTCCCGGATTAGCCAACGGGGTAAGCAAAGCACATAGAACCATCCTCTTTTTGACCAAGGTCAAAGCCTCTTTGCAACCCTTGCAAGCAGCATCATGATAATTGAATTCAAAGGGAACTACGACCTTTGAGATTCAAGGATCCTATCCATCCGGTGACATCACCAACCTAGCTGCCTTTCCTCTGGGCACCCAGAGCCTCCAACACGGGTATCGTAGATCTGCACAATGGCGTTGGATGGTTTTATGAATAAGTGATAGCTTGTCAAACCATACAGTCAGACTGATTTTACAACCCAGGCATCACAAGACCTCTCAGATACTTAACAAGGTTTTACTACATAACATCTTTTAGTTTACATTCCAACGTTTCACTCATTGTCTCAGTAACATCGTTAAACATCACTTGTCATAATTTGTTCTGTGTCATCATTAGTTCAGAAATAGAAGTAAATTCATTTTCATAAACTATATTCTTGAATCTGCCTGAATTAAATACGAAGTCTGTGTTTTCCTGGTAGTCCAAAAAAACCTAAGTTTAAAAGATTCAAAGACCAATCAGACTGATAATTCATATTACCCGGTCTGCCTACTTCCATCTACGTAACATTAACCGCCTACGCCCCTCCCTCACTACTCATTCAGTCGTCATCCTTGTCCACAGCCTCATCACTTCCCGTATTGACTACTGCAACTCTCTTCTCTTCGGTCTTCCTCACAAATCCCTCCATAAACTCCAACTTCTCCAGAACTCGGCAGCCTACATCATTTCCAGAACTCCCTCCTTCCACCACATCACCCCTGTTCTTCAGCAGCTCCACTGGCTCCCAGTCACTTCCAGAATCGAATTCAAAATTCTGCTATATACATTCAAAGCCATCCATAACCTAGCTCCCCCGTACCTCTCAGACCTCCTTCATCCTTCAACCTCCACCCATTCCCTCAGGTCCTCCTCCTCCTCCTCCTCCATCCACCTCTCTGTCCCACCTTTCCGTCTGGTCACAGTCGCTCTGCTCCCCAGCTCTGGAACTCACTCCCTCCTGACCTCCGTAACATTGACTCCCTCACTCTCTTTAAAACCAGACTCAAAACCCACCTGTTCCGTCTAGCATTCCAATAGTTACTCTCTTTGCTCCAATCTGTCTGTTTGTTTTATGCTGTTCTATCTTTTATTGTTGTGTATTTTATCTCTGTCTGTAAAGTGTCCTTGAGTGTTGAGAAAGGCGCTGTTGAAATAAAATGTTTTATCATTATTATTTATATGGAATATCACATCTTGTTGTTCCTTCAGTAAAAGTAACCACTTCCATCATGTTACACACACGCACGCGCGCGCGCACACACACACACACACACACACACACACATACATTTGTTAGTATGAAGCAAACCTGTGAGATTCAAGCCAGCATGATGAACTCATCCAAAAGTATCTTCAAACTTGTTATCTTTGTTCAAGTTTGCTATATTAAAAAAAAATCCAAAACCAAGACAGCAACCACTATGTTTATATGTTGATTCAGAGAGAGCAAGCATCTATGAACAAACAAGTAAGCTTCATCCATCCAAAAAAAGGCGACTGGACTTCTTTGGTTTCTTGAAGATGTTTCGCTTCTCATCCGAGGAGTTTTATCAATTCTGACTGTAATATGAGAGTCAAGCTCATAAGCTGTAGCTGTCTGTTGTTGCTTAACTACCAGAAGCTACTTATGAATACCCCTCCTCCCTACACCCTGAGGCGTCATTGAAGTCATTAACCTCAATTGTGTGGGAGTCATTGTGTTGATTAGATGATTAGATGCAGGAAGGTGTGACTTAGAGTGAAACTGCTTAGTAATGAGTATCAAAGCTGCATTATTTGTTAAAGAAAGAAAGAAAATGATCCTTTTATAGGTACTGGAAAGATCGAATTAAATACTTCACGTGTCACGTGACGTTACTTGACCGCTGTGGAAGCCACAGTTACGTGATGTAAGCCTGTTCCATTTAACCGTTTTCTTTGTTGAAGTAAAGACAGTGTCCTTGTAAGTAAGATGCCAGCCTCGCAAGACATCGCCTGGCAAGGCCAGGCGCCTTGACACTGAAACACCCTAGGTATGATGGTGCTTTTGTGCCATGAGAACTAGGCTCTTGTGATTCACTGCCTTGTTTTATAATGATTTATGTGACCTCCCTAATGCCTGTGGATGTAAATTAACATTCATGCATTCTGGCATATTTACATCCATTATTGTTTGAATATATATTCAGTGAGCACTGTTCCTTTTAAATAAATGAATGAATGACTTAAAAATGACACAAGTTAATATTTGATGCTTTCTCCTCAAATTCAACATTGTTACATTAAGATGCATCTCCAAACAAATCAGAGTCTGTTTGATGTTGTAAGTTGAACCATTTATATAATGACAACCACATAAAGATATAATTATACATACTTCTGACACATATGCATTCAAATCTGAAGCTGCAGATTTCTGCTGACTGTATGTTTACTTTAGAAATGAAGCAATGAACTAAATGTATAATTATAATCACATGAATGAACAAGCAATGGGTAAAAAAAACTCAGGCATACCATCAATAGTACTTTGAAGCATTAAACAGAGGATCTCTTCACCCTGTTAGTTCACTGTGGCAGTCTGAATATGCATGATAGCAAAATAGTTTGTCAAAAGCCCAACCACATATCAAAGTTTTAACACTTCAGTACAACTTTATATTTGTATTTAACTGTATGTATTTAAATAGCATTTTCAAATGCTATTGAATATTAATGTAGAAATTTGGGTTAGATGTTATAAATTTTGAATTTGTTTTTTCTTCATATTTGAGTCTATATATTGAGGAGGTATTTTAAATTTTAAGGGTTAATTAACTTTATACGTTTATTTTATCCGCACATTATTTAGGTTTAACTTAAGATTTTTCTCGTGTTTTTCTATTTATTTAGCTTTACTGATATTCTTAAAATTTACCTTCCATGTTTAGATTGTTTTTACATATATTTAACATTCTCATTGGAAGGTTGGATGCATTCATTCATTGATATAATTTCTTTACAATCAGCTCTCTTTTATAAACAATCATAACTGTAAAATTCATAAGGTCTGGAGGAAACAGAGTAAACTGGGTTCTGCTCTCAACCCCATCACTGACCTGCTGCTTCTCCATGGGCTCCTTACCGACGGCGGACACCTTTGGCGCAGGTGTCCGCTCGCACGTACACCCCTCCATCAGGTAAATCCCAGAGGGCCTCGCGCTCTGCTCGTTCTCAAAGTAGAAGAGCAGGTTCTGATACAGGGCGAAGTACTTCTCAGTCCAGCGGCTGTTCTCCGTGCTCTTTTTGCTCAGGTATCCGCGCTTGGAGCCGTCTTTACGCGCCGCCACTGACAGATAGAGCGCGTGGCCCTCGTTGTACCGCACGCTCTTCTGCATTTTATGCCCAGAGTTTATTTAAACTTCAAACGGAGATCATCGCATCGCAGCGCATCTCCAGAGATGTGGCAACTGATGCTGCTATTTATAGCGGACTGAAGCCAGAGAGAAAGCGGTTAATGTCTCCGTCTGTTGCAAAGGTAATCCAGGCTTACCATGGTCTAAAAAGTTGGCGCGTCCGCTGCGCTGCGAGCGTCTCCCTCCAGCTCGAGGTTTGCTGAGACATAAACACGCAAACTCTCCAGAGTCGTGTGTGGATGCTGAAACTTTACCGAGGAGTTCCGGCTGGTTTTTTCCTCAAAGCATGAAGAAAAGTCAACAAATACTAAAGGAAAAAATTATATAAAAAAATAAATAAACAAGCAGACATGATGCAACACACAAACGCTGCGGGAACAGACGGTGAAAACAGAATCACACAGATCAGCTGTAATCGGCTTTTATGCGCACTTAAAGAGACAGGTCCGCTCGCAGGAGCGCATTCCCAGAGCCCGAGTGCGCAGGTACGTAGCGCGCGTGAACGAGACTAAAGGTGAGTGGATGTGGTTGGGTCAACAGTGATGACTCTTTGACAGGTTGACGGAACCAGCAGGTGACTGTTTCAATTTCTTCTCTGAGAGGCTTGGCTCATTAATATTCATTCGGAATTTAAAGAAAATGTATAAAAATAACAGTCTTGTATATTTGACTAACTTAATGTGGAAGCCCATTCCTGCCAATCTGATTTTAAAAATATCATGTCTAAAATCTAATATAAAAATATTATACTATCTAAAAATGTTTTTGTTTTTATCAGAGTGGCAGGAATGGGCTTCCACAGGTACACTTCTTTGAATCCACAAATGCATATTCACCCATTTAGAAATATAAAAACCTAAACTAATTGTTCCAAAGTAAAATGGATCATCTGGGCCTTGTTGTTGACTATCCAGGTCTGGGCACCCTAACAAAGAAGCCTAATTCCTTGTCTCCACCTATCTGGTAGGACCCCAGCCCATCATAGAAATATAACCCCTCTGATTATCTTTGCAATTTTGTTCTTTTTGTCATGCCCCAAATCTCATGACCATAGATGAGGGTTGGAACGTAGATCGACTGGTAAATCAACACTTAATCTCCTCTACCTCTTCCCAACCTGGAGTTGTCATCCCATCCTTTTTCATTGAAGAACCTCTCCCTCAGAGGGTAAATGCAGAAGGTTCTATTTTTATAATGACACGCATCAGCAGATGGGTGTTTGTGTTGAAACTCCCATTCAGCCTGAAAGCACAAACATATGTTGTACTTCAGCAGTGTGCTTGTGTGTGTGTGTGTGTGTGTGTGTGTGTGTGTGTGTGTGTGTGTGTGTGTGTGTGTGTGTGTGTGTGTGTGTGTGTGTGTGTGTGTGTGTGTGTGTGTGTGTGTGTGTGTGAGTGAGACGGTGCGAGGGTGTGTGTGTGTGTGTGTGTGTGTGTGTGTGTGTGTGTGTGTGTGTGTGTGTGTGTGTGTGTGCGTGTGTGTGTGTGTATGTGTGTGTGTGTGTGTGTGTGTGCGTGCGTGGGCCCATGTGAGAGACAGAGAGAAGTAATGGAAGCATGGAGGCAGATGTTTTGTGTGTGTGTGTGTGTGTGTGGGGGGGGAGGGGGCATGTGAGAGACTGAGAGAAGTAATGGCAGCATGGAGGCAGATGTTTTGTGTGTGTATGTATGTATGTGTGTGTGTGTGTGTGTGTGTGTGTGTGTGTGTGTGTGTGTGTGTGTGTGTGTGTGTGTGTGTGTGTGTGTGTGTGTGTGTGTGTGTGTGTGTGTGTGTGTGTGTGTGTGTGTATGTGTGTGTGTGTGTGTTTAACTTCTATATCAAACTGTCGTTTCGTCCTATATATCTTTCCACCTCTGGTGGAAAGAGAACTAAAATTTCCTTCTTAAGTACGAGTACCAATACTTTGATAATTTTTTACTCAATTACAAGTAAAAGTACTTGCCTAAATTTTTACTCAAGTAAAAGTAAAAAGTATCGTAAACAAAATGTACTCAAAGTAAAAGTTACTTAGTTACATTTTTGTCAGCGTAAGGATGGCTACATCTAAGTAGTGCTAAATCACAACGCCAGTTCACAATTCACTCGTGTTTGCGCGCACACACACACACACACACACACTCAAACACGCAAGGCTTGAAGGAAGGATTTCTATCCAATCAGTGAGAACAGGACATGCACATTGATTGGACGAGGTTTTTCGAGGATGGTTAGTTTCAATTGTGATTAAAATTATTCTTTATTTTGAGAAAAAATAATTTTTTTAGATGCCATCAGCATGCGAGGTACAGTATCTCAATGTTCTCATGACAAAACTCTAACATGAGACTGTGCTCTAACCTGTCACATAACAAGCTAAATGAAAGTCTAACATTTCAGATGGACCGTATGACAGCTGCTAATGTTGGCCCTGCCCTACTTTACCTCTACATTACAGTTCCTTTATTCGTGTCCATCCTAGAGCTCCTCTCTGACCTTCATGCTTATTTAGAGCAGCTGATTTTTAAAGTTAGCAGAGTTCATCCTTGGTTGTGGGTTCACTCACTCATTTAACCCTTCACCACTGAAATCAGTTTGTTCATTCCAATCCTCCTAAGTAATCCTCCAATCGTCCAACTGGAATCCTTAAGGGTCCCGTAACATCCATCCTGTCAGAATAGGCCTTGGGAGCCCAGATGTTACCAGAACTAACGGTGTCTCCTCACCAGCGTGAGCCTCCAAACTGTGAAGGTTGGTCTCCAAACATGAACTTTAAATTCATGCATTTATCTCCTCTTGTAACACTTTAACATGTTTAAAAGGCTTGTATGTTACACCTCCCAGACCAAAGATAAGATAAAACAACATAGACACTATTAAGACGTCGTTATTTATGAAATATAAGTTATTTTCCTGAGCCATTACTTCAGCCAAGAAATAAGATGCATGGATTTGATGAAACCACGCTGTCTCATGCAGTTCTATATGTGTAACACACACACACACACACACACATGCACACTCGCACATGCACACGCAAGCGTGCGCGCACACACACACTGCAGCATGTTAGAATCATTTGAATGACTAATTTAACTACATTGAACTGCTTTAGTAATAATTTAATCTCTCATTCTGGAGTAAAATAAAGAAACAAGCTAAATCATCACATATCTGGCATCAAGAAGCATCTTCTGAGTTCAGACACAGGGATGGAGCACAATGTTTACACCTGAACAGTATCAGGATGTTTTAACTCACGGAGGCCTGCAGGTCTTCTGTTTCATGAGCAAAGCGCTGAGAATCCGCTTGTTATGAGCGCTAAACGTTATTTTGCCGCTGCCGTGCGGAGCGGTAGAGAAACACAATTCAAGCACGGAACAGAGTCTGGCTACCGAACCGAGCAGAATTCTGATGACGTCACACCGGTGCGCGAAGGTGCGGGTTCCAACCCACAGGAGAGGAGGGAGAGAGGAGGTAGCGAGTTGATCGACTGAACTGATGTCTTTGAGCAAAAGTGTACACCCCCACACACCCCCAACGGTTTAGACGTGGCGCTCATGCAGGTGTCTCTTTCCGTTCCGACGCTGCTTCACGTAATATTTTTAATTTAGCCTATAATTTATTTTTACTCGGTAACGGATATGATTTAAAATGTAGCGAATTACAATTCTTTTTAAAAAACTTACTCAAGTAAAAGTAAAAGTACAGCTTTTAAAAACGACTTAAAAAGTATAAATATACAAAAAAGCTACTCAATTACAGTAACGTGAGTAAATGTAATTCGTTACTTTCCACCTCTGCTTTCCACATAATCCAGTCCTCTCGGACCACTTTCTGATAACCTTTGAGTTTTTTATAACTGAGTTCTCGAGACATGAAAGTAAATTTCACTATAGTCGGTCTCTATCTGACAACGCAGTTGCATCTTTTAAATCAGCTGTTCCATCTTAACTGTCCTCAGCATCTCAGAGGAATGTAGCAGAGGGCAATATTTTCATTTCTAGCCCCTCACAAATTGATGCCTTAGTTCATCATGTGACTTCCTCTTTACGTGTGGCATTAGATGATGTAGCCCCTTTAAAAAAGAAGGTGATTAGGGACAGGAAGTTGGCTCCCTAGTTTAATTCTCATTTACGAGCTTTAAAACAAAACTCTAGAAAATTGGAGAGAACATGGCGCTCTACGCGCCATGAGGAGGCCTACCTATCCTGGAAAAATAGTCTTGTGCTTTATAAAAATAAGCTTCGACAAACTAGAACTGCCTATTTCTCAGCACTAATTGAGGAGAAAAAGCATAATCCTAAATTTCTTTTCAGTACAGTTGCTAAACTTACACAGAATCATAGCTCTGAACCATCTATTCCCTTAGCCGTCAGCAGTAATGACTTTATGGGATTTTTCACAAGTAAAATTAATTCTATTAGAAACAAAATCTTTAGCATCCTCCCTAATGCGATTTCTTCTTCCTCAGTAAGTGAGGCAGCGTCAGAGGTAACTGTAGAACCTCATCTGTGTTTGAACCGTTTTGATCCAGTTGAGCTTTCAGAGTTATCAAAAATATTTGCTTCATCTAAACCTTCAACTTGCATTTTGGATCCAATCCCAACCAAATTATTTAAAGAAGCATTTCCTTTGGTTACTGCCCCCATTCTAGATATAATCAATCTATCCTTAGTAAATGGATATGTACCACAGGATTTTAAGGTGGCTGTAATCAAACCTTCACTTAAGAAGCCTTCTCTGGATCCAGATGACCCAATGAATTATAGACCAATATCTAACCTTCCATTTTTATCCAAAGTCCTGGAGAAAATAGTGGCCATCCAAGTATGTGAGCATTTAAACACTAATGCTCTGTTTGAGGATTTTCAGTCTGGTTTTAGAGAGTATCACAGCACTGAAACTGCGTCAGTGAGAGTTACAAATGATATTCTCATGGCCTCAGATAAGAATCTTGTGTCTGTTCTAGTCTTGTTAGATCTCAGTGCTGCCTTTGACACAGTTGATCACAATGTTCTTTTAGAAAGACTTGAACATGTTGTAGGGATCAAAGGAACAGCGTTAGGCTGGTTTAAATCCTACCTGTCTGACAGATTTCATTTTGTAAATGTACATGACAAATCTTCTTCATACTCCAGGGTAACTTGTGGAGTACCACAGGGTTCAGGGCTTGGACCAATTCTTTTTACTAACCAGCTCAGTGGCCTAGTGGTAGAGTGTCCACCCTGAGACTGGGAGATCAGGGTTCGATTCCTGGTCGGGTCATACCAAAGACTTTGAAAAAATGGGACCCAATGCCTCCCTGCTTGACACTCAGCATTAAGGGGGTTGGATTGGGGGGTTAAACCACCAAATGGTTCCCGAGCGCGGCTGTGTCTGCAGCTCACCGCTCCCCCAGGGGATGGGTCAAATGCAGAGAACAAATTTCGCACACACATCAGTGTGTGTGACAACTAATGGGACTTTAAATATCAATGCTCCCAATTGGTAAAATCATTAGACAGCATGGGATAAACTTTCACTGTTATGCTGACGATACTCAGTTATATTTATTCATTAACCCTGATGAACCTAATCGGTTAGGTAGATTACAGGATTGTCTTGAGGACATAAAAAATTGGATGACTCTAAACTTTTTGCTTTTAAATCAAGACAAGACGGAAGTTCTCATCTTTGGACCAGAAATCCAGAAAAGGAAGTTGCTTAGCCAATCGCCTGACCTGAATGGCATTAAATTAGTCTCGAGAACAAAGTAAGGAATTTGGTGTTATTTTTGACCAGGACATGTCATTCAAATCCCAGGTTAATCAGGTTTGTAGGGTTTCCTTTTTCCACCTTCGGAATATTGCTAAGATTAGAAGCATCCTTTCCAGGAGTGATGCTGAAAAACTAGTTCATGCATTTATTACATCAAGACTGGTTACTGTAATTCATTACTCTCAGGAAGTCCACAGAATGTAGTTAAAAAAGTCTTCAGCTTGTCCAAAATGCTGCAGCTAGAGTTCTGATGAGAATTAAAAAGAGAGATCATATCTCTTCTGTCTTAGCTTCCCTACATTGGCTACCTGTTAAATTCAGAATAGATTTTAAGATCCTTCTTCTCACATATAAAGCTCTTAATAATCAAGCTCCATCATACATCAGTGATCTGATTGTTTCATACGTTCCTAACCGAGCACTTCGCTCTCAGACTGCAGGCTTACTGGTGGTTCCCAGAATATCTAAAATTAGAATGGGAGGCAGATCTTTTAGTTATCAGGCTCCTCTCCTGTGGAAGCAGCTCCCAGTCTTAGTCCGTGAGGCAGACACCTTGTCTACTTTTAAGAATAGGCTCAAAACATTTTTATTTGATAGGGCTTATGGTTAAAATCTGATGTTAGCTTAGATCTGGACAAGTGGGGGAGTAGCGGGAGGCAGAGTGTACAGTCGGTAAAGACGGCTCTCCCTTGCCCTGCCTCCAACATGCCTCCATCTAAAAAGGCTAGGTTAACCAGAGTTATCTCTTTAGTTATACTGCTATAGGCTTAGACTGCTGGAGGATACACTGACCACTTTTCACACTCTACTACTTTCTTCTACAATTTGCTCTTTATTTGTATTATTTCCTGCTACTTCAGCAATTTACTTTATTTTTTCTCTAATGTGTTTTTCTCCCCCAGAAGAAGCTACAATGATGTTCTGAGCTGAGCTGTGGTGGCCTCACGGAGGAGGCCATCGTCTAGCACACTGCTGCTAACCACTTAAACTTTCTACCTCTCCTGATAACTTTTTCTTTCCTTGACATTGGATGTGCTACTGCTAGTTTACCCGTTTAACAATAGATTCAATAGGATAAATACAATAAAGTTTATCTCTCGCCAAATAGAATATTCACTAAGCAATCACGGTGTAACCATGGACACATTGCTTGGTGTGTGTGTGTGTGTGTGTGTGTGTGTGCGCACGCGTGTGTGTGTGTGTGTGTGTGTGTGTGCTCTGTCTTCTCGATCCCCAGTGAGTCGTGGAGGATGGCTGCTTATACTGAGCCAGGATCCTTTGGAGGTTTCTTCCTGTTACAAGGGAGTTTTCCTCTCCACTGTTGCTATATGCTTGCTAAGTATGAGGATTGCTGTAAAGTCACTGACACTAGTCAGTGAATTGATGCAATTTGCTGGGTTCCTCATATAGGAAACATTTTTTCTGATTGGCTTAATGAACTGACCTGAATTGGAATGTTTATTATGGTGCCTTGAGATGACTCTTGTCATGATTTGGCGCTATGTAAATATAATTGAATTGAATTGAATTGAATACATCAGATAAAATAAAGAGCGATTCTCAAATTTGACACTGAAGTGAAAAATGAAGCTGGTTTGTTATTATTTTTCTTTGAATTATTCTCTATGTGCATGTGCTGTTGTAACAAATGAATTTCCCCACTGTGGGATCAACAAAGTCTATTCTATAAGTCCTGAGCTGACTTCCTAGTCCACTGATCTCACTAGCAGAGGAGAAAATTGCAGAGGAGCTGCAGAAGAAAAGGCTCTGTCTCCTTTCATCTTAGACCCAATAATACAGCAACGTATGTCTGGCTGAGGGTTTATCCTGATTTTAGTCTCTGAAAGGAGAGAAGAAGCTGCAGATGGGTGCTGACACAGGTTCATTTACTGGTAAGGTTGGCTGATACTGTTCATTGTTTAATATTTAGTTTTAACCTGCAGTGTTTGATAAAGCTGTAGCACAAGGCAACTGTGTTTACCTTGATCCTGCTCTACCTCAGAGTTTTATTAGCCATTTTATCTTTTAAAAGGCCTACTGGAAAGAATTAACGGAGTTTCATGTGTGCATGCGTGAAAAGTAACACCAGATGTCATGCACAGGCCAAGTGGTAGTTTGTTTCACAGCTTTGAAGCTGCCACAAAGAATGAACAATCACCCCACTGTCTGTATTTAGATATTGGAACATGTAAATAAAATGGACTGGAAAGCCTTGCTTCTCTGTTATGTGTTTGCAACAAGAGACTGTCACAGATGTAAGAAGAGGCGAGCCCATGAATACCTTTGAGCACAAACATAATCTTGAACTCAGTTCTAAATCTAATAGGAAACCAATGACAGGATGAGAGAACTGGATGTGTTGCTGCAAAGGGATGTTGGTAGCAGATGTGCAGCTGCGTTTTGAACTAGTTGCAACCTGGGAAGATGTTTTTGGGGTGAACCTGTATCTAAAGCGTTTCAGTAGTCCTGGAAGAAGCTAGTCTTGATAACCGAATCAATTTACGTGTCAACTTCATGCCGTTATCAAAAATGACTCCAAAATTTCTGACCTGATGTTTAAAACTTAGGGCTAAAGTGTGACAGTGTGATGTTCTGCGCGTTTCATGAGGAAAATAAAAATACACTCAGTTTTGTTGTTGAGGTGTAAGAAATGTTGACAACCACAACTGTTTGTCATGCACACAGTTACAGGGAAGATATTGTCTCACTGGTACTGGACTTTACTGGTAGATACAGTTGGATGTCATCAGCGTAGCAATGGAAAGATCATTTATACCTTTTAAGTTTCCAAATGGCAACGTGCAAAGTGAAAAAACAGTATAGGGCCAAGAATAAATTCTTGGGGTACATCAAAAGGGGGGCTTGCTCTGAATGAGTAGGTGTCAACAACAACAGACAAGCCTCTGCTTGACAAGAAAGGTCTGAAGCAGTTTAGTGCTGAGTCATGAATCCCAACAACATTCTCTAAACGAGAAATGAGAATTGTATGATCGATAGAGTCAAACGCTGCTGTGATCTATGGGACCAGAACAGTTATCCAAGTTATCCTTACCTGGGTGGAGTAACATGGCCAAATGAAGTAGTCAATCATAGGAGAACCCTTCTAACCAATCATAGGGGTGAAAGGCTCTTCCCCTAAAATCTTGCATTTCACAAATTTAGTGTTGTGCAGGTTTGTAATGGAGGACTATTTAAAATTTGCTCCAACAAAAATGGAATATTATGGCTCAAACTAAAAGGAATTTTCTAAACTATTTTACGTAAAAGCATAAGCATATCTCTGAGTCATAGAAGGACTGGTGCGTGGACTTCATGTACAAATTTATGTAAAATACACAATTCAGAATTTTCTTAAAAGTAAAGAGCTCAGCTAGAAACAAATAAATTTAAAACATTTAAATTTGACCTTGTATTAAATCTTACTTGACATTTCTTGAACATCGGCTTTCTTGCTATAGTGTTGAATGATAAAGAATTGCTTAAAGCATAAATAACATAAGGGGTTTTAAAATAATAAAATCCTATTTTGGGTTCGTTTATCTAGACATTTGATCCATGCGGAGTCACAAAGCTCCTCGCGTCATTGGAACAACATGAGGTTAAATGTTACAGCTTCAGCCCATGCTCATGTTTCCTTTGTTCCCTTTTTTTATTTGGAAACGGTACAGAGCTGAAACAGCTGATACAAAACTACTTCTGCTCTATTCATAATCAAACTCCCAGAATCCACCTTACTTGCATGAAAAAAAATACACAAATCATCAAATCTGCTCGTTTATCTTGATAACTCCTCCTCGTTTTAAAAAGGAAGTTCATTACTTTAGTAACACCCATTCCCTCACGCTCAGGTTTTCGTTCATAAACGGCAGCCGCAGACCTTCTACAATACTTTACACGCAGGCAAAAGAAAGAAAAGTACTTTTCTTTTTAAGTCTTGTAATGCTGCTTTTGAACATGGAGAGCTGTTTTTCATTTAACCGAGAACCAGGAAACAGAAGGGTCTTTCCTTCCAACACGGAAGGGGAGGAAGGAGTGTACAGGATTCCTGCTCTTCTGTGTGACAAAAACACTAAAACTCTTCTGGCTTTTGCAGAGAAACGGTCAGATTCAGATGACTCCAGCTCTGTGGCGCTTGTCATGAGAAAAGGAACGGTGATGAAGGAAGGAAACTCTGTTAATGTTTTGGTAAGTTTCTGTAGCAACTGTGTTTTTGTCCGGAAACACCTTTTCATTCTGAGTATGAAGCTTTGTTTGTGTGTGTGTGTGTGTGTGTGTGTGTGTGTGTGTGTGTGTGTGTGTGTGTGTGTGTGTGTGTGTGTGTGTGTGTGTGTGTGTGTGTGTGTGTGTGTGTGTGTGTGTGTGTGTGTGTGTGTGTGTTTCCTTTGAAGTGGTCTGAACCCAAACGTGTGGTGGAGAAAGAAACTTTGGAGGGCGGATATCGTCCGATGAACCCTTGTCCAGTCTACGAAAAGAAAAGCAACACAATCTTTCTTTTTTTCATCGGCATTGAAGGAAAGGCTTCAGAGCAAAAGCAGATCAGGTCAGGAATCAATAAGACCCGCCTCTACTACATGACAAGCGCTGATGGTGGGAACAGCTGGAGCACAGTCACTTGTCTGACTGAACACTTGCCTGAGATTAAAACCTGGTCCACGTTTGCTGTCGGGCCGGGCCATGGTCTTCAGACTGAGAGCGGCAGACTGATTGTTCCTGCTTATGCATATACCCAGTGCTCATCATGTCAGGCTTGTCCAGCTAAAAAGACCAGAAGCTGTTGTCCTCCTCCCAAAGCCTTCAGCATTTACAGTGATGATGGAGAGAATTTCAGCCTTGGAGACATGATGGGAGACAAGTCGCTTGAATGTGAAATGGCAGAGTTTTGTGACGTTGAGGGCAACAGGTTTGTCTACTGCAATGCTCGTAGTGGGGGAGGTTGTCGTGTAGAAGGGGTTAGTGAAGATGATGGAAAGAGTTTTATTCTTTTAAATTCTGCCCTTGTTGAAACTGGATATGGATGTCAGGGGAGTGTTGTCTCCTTTCCAGCTCAGCCTGAGGGGGCTGGTCCAGCTCAGGGTGAGTGGCTGCTTTACTCCCATCCAACCAGCAAGTCCAAAAGGGTTGATTTAGGAGTGTATCTGAATACATCTCCAAAGGATCAAAATGCATGGGGGAAGCCTTGGATCCTTAACCCTGGGCCCAGTGGGTACTCAGACCTGGCTTACCTTGATGATGGATGGTTTGCATGTCTGATGGAGCGAGGAGAAAAGTCTGAAATAGAGGAGATAGCCTGTGTGTGTTTCTCCTATGACAATCTCAAAAAGGGCATTGGAAATTAAACATCCGTTCCTCAGATTCATCTGTAAAACAAAACACCAGTTACAAACACCACAATTAAGGACCCTTGTCAATAAATGTACAGGTGATACATTCATTTTATATGACTGCATTGAAAGACAGCCTTTATGATGTGTGTGCTTTGTTTTTCTTCAGCTGCCCATGTTCAGCTCACTCACACCTTCTCCTCGTCCAGCTGTTTGTCATATACTAATCACCCTTCTTCTCCCATTCTCCATCTGATTCCTCTGCTCTCTTCAACCCTGTTGCCTTCTTCTATGTAATTATTTTCAAAACAATAAACATGTCATCCAGTTGTTTTATTTTGACAATGATCATGAAATGTAATTGTTAATTATTGTTAGTAAAAAAGTCTAGAAGAAAATAAAATCCCCACATATCCACAAGGTGCAGGTCAAAGCCTTCCCTTGACCTTTTGTACTGAGTCATTCCACATTCTCTGCGTCTGCATATTATCTGGATAAATCACCAGATAACTCATAAAGAGCCAGTAAATAGTCCTCAAACCCCTCCGTGCAATGTGAGGTTGTTTCAGGTCTAAATATCATTGGTTTCTACTTCCTAAGAAACCAGGAAAAGGCCTCTGATAACTGTGGTTGTGGGTTAAACTAAATGAATCTTTAGCTGGTGGACAAATGAAAGTAACTGCTAATGAATACTTGCTATAACTTTACCAGGTTCAAGGAAGAGGTGTTTTATTGAATAAAACATCTGTATACTTGCTCCTCCATCTCCTGGGTCTGTGGGGGCAGGTCTGTGGCACCTCGTAGTCACTATTGAACACCTGTAGAGACACCTTGGTTTCATGGTGCTCTCACAGATATGGACTTGGGCATTTTTAACACATGACCTAAGGCTGTGGTTGGCCCTAAAAACACTATGAATTATTATGTGTGCTTTTCATCATAAAATGTTACTGTCATACATCCTCATGCAGTTGGCAGTGATGTTTTTGTTGAGTTGTAATTTTGTGTGTGCCCATTTTTTCTCTTTTTCTCCAGGTCTAGAAGCAGATTCTTCTACATCCTTTATTGTTTATTTTTTGAACATCTTTCTTTATTCTCCCCATTTTCTCTTTCATTTCTGACCCTAACCCTAACCTGAGTCAGTTGGGCTTTAAAACAACCACAAATATTCCTAATAAAGTTTTGGTATCAGGCGTTGCATTATAGCAGAAGCTATACTGCTCCACGTATGAGAGTAAAACTGTAAGGCTTGTCTTCAGCACTCAGACATCAATTCTGAATGCTTTACAGCTGGACAGGACACAGGAATAAATAAATAAATAATTTGCTAGAAGGAGGATGCAAAACTAACTGAAAGGCTTAATAAAGATGCGGATTGGATTTAAAATGCTGACTCAGAAATATGTCTCCTGATCACCTTGGTTTTTAAAACACTAATATTGATAGGGGCTGGTACACCGGCATGAGACTTTTAGCTGTCTGCAGTTTCACCACCAGATGGCCCTGCTGCTCCTCTAAAACAGGCTCACCTATAATTTTAAGGACACGTCTGGTTCTGTAAAACTCTTCATTTTCAATCTTTTTTTTTATAAAAAACTACAAAAAGTTGACATTAAGTTTAAATCCAAGACTTGTTAAAGTGACATTTCAGATTAAAGTATAATGAGTTTTTGAGAAATGAGAATAAATTGTTATCACCATTATCTTACCTGTTGTTTTAATCAGAGCTGATCAGCTGAGAGCTAATCACAGTGGAGCCCGTTAGCTTCTCTTCTACAATAATACAAATCCAAAAGATGTCATGTGACAGGGTGAATGTCCTGTTACTGTATCCCAATTGATTATGCGCCCGACTTGGCCACAGGGAAATCCCTTTGGCTAACTGGTTAATACTCGTGACTCTCACCCAGGATCAAATCCCACCCAGGCCCTTGTTTCTCCACCTTGCCACAATCATAACAGAACTTTTCTAAAAAAAAAAAAACTTAATATTTCTGGAATATTTTTGTTTAAATGGCAGTTTAGAGCAAGGCAGACAGTTAGGTGAAGCTAAAATGTTTTTATTCACGGTAATCTTTGGGACTAGCTGTTTAAAGGTAACAATTAATCCACGTTGGTATTAGCTTCACTCACTTCTAAAACCTGTTTCTACAAACTGAGATTGTTCAAAGAACTGTGTAGAAGACTAACAATGTCAATTGTTCATAATCTTCATATAACCCAACTTCAAATGGTCTGAACTACTAAAACTTGTGTGGGTGAACATATTCTTCCTGCATCAGTAACAAAGACCAGATGGTCTTTACAGCATAGATAAAACTCACATGTCTAATTAGTGTGAATTTGTTCTTGAAAAAAACAAATAAAAAAGACAAGTAGCAATATTAAAAAGCAGCTACGTAAGAAAACAGCCAGAACAGAGAGTCCTTGAGACACAAATCCTGCCAAAAGAACTATGATTATTCCTTCAGTTGATCCATTACTGCGACAGATTTTTGATGGATAGTTCTTTGATTATTGCCTTTTGTATTCGCAAAATCACATAACTGCTTTTATATATAGTTTTTCAGCTGATATCAATCAAAAGTAAGAATATTTTGATGTAAAACTGCTTTTAAATGTTTTGCAGGTAAAAGGTACGAAATGTATCTTTGTGACACTTTGTAGTGAAAAAAAACATTTAAAATACAGCTAATATGTAGTTTTTTGCTCAGTTCTGTTACTGTAAACCCAGTCAGATGCCTGAAAATGATCGTGTACAAGGACGTGAATTGTTAATATAAGGGAATATTGAAAAAGGCATTTAACCCTCCCACTGTCTTTATGGGTGACCCCACGAGGAAAGTTGACTATTGAGCAGGATTGATGGTTTATCCCTTGAGGTCCATGTGGCAGGGGTGAGGTGGGGCTCACTCCTCACCCCTGCCACAAGGACACAAGGGATAAAACATCAACCCTGCTCAATGGTCAACTTTCCTCGCGGGGTCACATCCATTAGGACAGTGGGAGGGTTAAAAAGTCACTGTGTCTTTAAAGTTAAAGTCCCATTAGTCATCGCACATAGGTGAAATTCGTCTCTGCATTTGACCAATCCCCGTGGTGAGCTGCAGCTGCGGCTGTGCTCGGGAACTATTTAGGTGTTTAACCCCCAATCTAACCCCTTAAAGCTGAGTGTCAAGCAGGGAGGCATTGGGTCCCGTTGTAAACTGACTGGGATTTAAACCCCAATCTCCCAGATCCAGGGCAGGCACTCAGCCACTGAGAAGATGAAGAAAGATTAGAAAGTAAATATTAAAGCTGCAAGCAGCGTCGTTCGGCCCTCACAGCTCCGCGCCGCTCCGGCCTTGCCGGCAGTCTAGTGCACCCGGGCACGTCCGCTGAACATAAACATCGACCACCCCGACACCAGAAACCGCGAACGGTCTCCTTGTCTGCACCTCACCCTGACTCAGCATATTCTCTGAGCCCACCGTTAAATTACACATCTAACCACTAGGGGATACTCTATCTTTACCATACTGGTGGTGTGATGACACAGACCAAGTTTAATGCTATTCTGACCACGTTTTTAAAAGTTATTGAAGGTTAAAGTTATGTAGGGGGCACTGTGACCAACTACAGAAAAATCCCATTGAGGTCAGCTTTGGTTGACAAAGATGGTTTTCTGTTATTTTGGCATCAATCAGACATTGTGTGTTATCTAGAGCCAGACAGCCAAAAGGGGGTGGAGCTACAGGGGTTTGAACCAACAACCACATCAATGTGTTTGGTGCAGTCACGTGATGACACAAGCCAAGTTTAATGCCATTCTGACCTTGTATTAGGAAGTAATTAACTCTTAATCTTATCTAGGAAGCGCTGTGACTAATTACATAAAAATCCCATTGAGGTCCTCTTAGGGAGTCAAAGATAGTTTTGTGGTAATTTGGCATCAATCATACGTTGTGTGTGCTTTCTAGAGCCAAAGAGCTGAAAGGGGGCAGAGCTAAAGGGATTTGAACCAACAACCACATCAATGTGTTTGGTGCAGTCACGTGATGACACAGGCCAAGTATAATGCTATTCTGACCTTGTCTTTAGAAGTTGATGAAGTTTGAACCCATCTAGGGAGCGCTGTGACCATTTACAACTAAATCCCATAGAGGTCATCTTTGGTCATCAAAGATGGTTTTCTGTTAATTTGGCATCAATCAAACGTTGCATGGGTCATCTAGAGCCAAAGGGCTGTAAGTGGGCGGAGTTAAAGTGATTTGACTGAGTGAGCACATACATGTGTTGATTGCAGTTGTGTGATGACTCCCACCATGTTTGATATAGTTTGGAGCGTTGTTGCAGAAGTTACAAAGGTTTTATTGTATCTAGGGGGCACTGTCCCAAATTTAGGAAATATTCTGAGAAGCAGTTTGTAGGTTGACAACAGTTTGGTGTGAATAGCATCATGCACGTGTTATTCAGAGCCTAATATTTGTCAAGGGGCGGAGCTAAAGCAATATCAACGAATGACCACAGAATTGTGTTGGGTGCCTTTGTGTGATGACATATATTAAGTTTGGTGCAGTTGTGACCTCGTCTGTACGAGTTATTACAGTTTTAAAGGTATGTGGGGGCGCTGTGGTGATATTATACAACGTTCAGAACTGAATGGTCATTACAGCATCATGAAGTCAGTGCATGACCTTAGTGTCATGTTAATTAAAATAGAGGGGACAAATATGGGCATTTAACCATAAAACAATTGACTTCCTGTTGTCAGGGGGCGGGACTTAGGTGATGTCAGCTGTCCACATTGTCACTGTCTTGAGATGTAGTCAGTGATCACACAGACAAAGTTTTAAATAGATCTGATCATGCACATGGGAGTTATTACGTCAAGTAATGTAATGGCGAAAGGTCAAAGTTTGAGGCTTAGCCACGCCCACACCTTTCAACTTTTGAAAAATCTGACATTTGAATTTTTTCCCCTATGTCTTAAGAGTATATAGCAGAAGTGTGAAGGTGATTGGTGAAAAGGGCGATGAGGCATCACTCTCCAAACAACGTGTGCAAAAACCACTAAATTGAATACTTGGACCAAAATGGCCGACCTCCTGTGTGACTTTGCGCTTGGCTCCAAGAGACTTTTTTGTAGGTCCTGAGACACTACATTATTAGTGTACCCAATTTCGTAATCCTCAGTCAAAGCATGGCTTGGAGCTGACAGTTTTAATGGTCCAAGGGGGTGCTATTTCAGAAAATAGGCCACACCCACAAACCTATCACATCCATTTCTATTGGTGGTCATGTAAACCCCTCTGATCTCTTTTAAGGTAGCGCGACTTGAGTTGCGAATGACCACAGTCACCAATTCTTGTCATGTGTCTTTGCCTATGTATGTCTGATCTCAGAATTGAGTGCTGAAACTCTATTTTCCCTCTGGGATTAATAAAGTATCTTCGAATTGAATTGAATTGAATACACACTTAGACAATTTACAAAAGAGAAAACATTTTTCCATTTGTCTCTCTGGGCTGTGCAAAAAAAACCTTGAAAACATACCAAAAAATATTTTTTATTTATTTTCATTTGTATCTTAGGGCTTCCATAGTTATGATTTATGGTAAAATCATACACTTTTTTATCAGAGATGAAATGTATTAGCCTATAGAGTGGTCACTCTGCACGCTTTGAGGATTTGGAAGAAAACATCCTTTGGTAACGAGAAACTCACTGGATAAAAGACGACAACTAACATCAGTGTTTTATGTCTGAATGAATCAGAAGTACAGGAATAAAAAAACTATTGTGCACGTTTGTCGTGTAAAGCTCAGAAACTTAAACATGTAGTGTGTGTGACAATATCACAACAGTTTTATAAGATGTTAAAAAAAAAACAAATTTAAACTGAAACTATGTAAAAATCATTAAGATATGTTCTGTCTTGTTAAATCCAACTTTCTGTGACCTGGTTAAACTTTAAATGGTTTCTAATCGAATCGGTCTGCGATGAGGAGGACTGGAATATGTGGAATCACTTTAAACCTTTTCCAAATTCTGTCTTCTCTACAGCTCTTCTATAGCTCCTGCTGCCAGAATTCATGGCACACCATTCCTGATTGACACAAACATTCTGAAGTTTGTGTTTCATGGATTAACCTAAAGCTGAAGGAGGAAAAGTACATTGAAATTCATGATAGGAACGTAAAACAAACCATTAAGGGCTCTCAGTTTGTGCATGTCAACCTAATAATAGGTTGTTCAAGACGTTTGCATAAAAATTTGTATAAAATAGTGTAGGGTTTAGGAAATTGAGTGCTTTAAGAGCTCAATATATATTACCTTTACTTATGACCAATAAGCTGTGATACTCTATCTAAATATAGAATATCAACCTGTTTGGTCTTTGTGTGTATCAGAAGTTTCTAGGATTCTTTGTTTATTAAGGGATTGTACACACTTCGTTTTGTTTCAGAAAAGAGTCAGGTTTATAAAAGTAAGAATTTATTTTACCAACAATTAGAACAGGACAAGTTAACTAACATTTACTGTGATGGATGGAACTAGATATGATGTATGAACCTATGTGTGAGTGCAGTGTTAGGCAGAACTTCTGTATCTGGGAGAGCTGAGTTCTGGATGTAAAAGAAGGTAGGTTTGCGTTAAGCTATGAAGTTGATTATTATCAAAAGCACATCAGACGCTATCTGTGTGTCTACCTCACCCATTTTCGGAGACCCTCTTGGTGGATCCGAAGGTCAGAGAGGCCGGATGACCTCTGGCAACGAAGGGCTGTAGAATACCGTGGCACCAACTCTTCAGTCCAGAGATGTCTAGGGTCACGACAGATGGATGGAACCGTGCTTCTGGGACTCTTAAGGAGTCGGAACAATATCAGCTTGTTCTGCAGGAACTGTTGCGGTATCAGCTTTGCAGGTGCAAAAAGGTTATGACAACATGTCAAAAGCTTTGATGGTTAAAGAGGGTTTTGCTTCAGATGGCCGGTCTGAAGCGTTCTCTAGAACTCATGAATCACCAGAGTGATCCAGTTCTAATGTTCTCATGTTATGATTTGTGTAGCCAACCAGAGGTTGACAAGTTTGAGGAATATTACCAAGAATCTCAGAAACACGCCTTCTTTGATCCAGAGGCTCTGATCTGGGTTAAAGGGTTATTTATGTGTCACGCGTTTAATTTAACCTTACTTTGTTCTTGTGTGAGTGCAAATGGTGATGACCTTGTCATATAAACATGCTGAAACATATTTCAATCACTGTAATCATAACATAACATCCATTTCAAACTTCAATCATTGAGCACAGATTAATGAAGCATTTCATTATATTATCATTATTATAAGTAGCAATAAATAAACATTTATTTAATGATTTTCTAGCTTATAAGTTTTAGAAGTTCATGTTAAATTTAGGAAATCATTCTTTGATTTGGCAACTGATCCGAGCTGCGAGTGTTAAGCATGAAGAATCCTGTAGGGCAATAAGGATGGACCTTGAGGAGAGAACATTGTTGTTGACAATTCGTTATCATGTGTTCAGAGCTGCAGAGACTCTGAGCTCCAGCTGATGGGATGAAGGCAGGCCAATTTAAAGGGAACACATGCAGTCTCGTATCTCCTTTTTGACCAGATGTTGAATGGTCAAACTGTAACCAAAAACTGACCATTGCTGGACATTACAATAGTGAAGTGATCATTTTTGAAGGACACTAACCCTCACCCTCTCCACCCCACCGTGTGGGAATAGGAGGGCCGTGTCTCTATGTATTGTGATAACTCCAGCAGTCAAGCATTCTTGTTCTGCTTTGAAATCTGTAAGATTAAAGTGAACACTCAGGTTGTGTTTCTCAAACAGGTGCATACACACTCCCCCACACACACATTCACACACAGAACAGTTCCTCCAGCACAATTACAAGTGCCGTCATTCGGCCTCCTTGATGGTTGTCATGGAGATGTCATTGATGAGGTGGATGAAATTATGTTCCTTTCTGCATGTCCTGCGCGGCGAGTTCTACCATTAATAAAGCTCTGCTGAATTAGAACAGCTGTGATGAAAAGACAAACCAGAGATGCTGCAGTGGCGGGTTGCTATAGCGCTTCACCTTGTGCGTTCATCTCTGAACCTTTCCTGTTCTGCCTCTGTGTCTCTCCTTCTGCTGCTAATGCTGCTGCGGTGATGGATTAGCCATCTCTCAGACCTGCCTGACAACAAGCCTTCCATCTCTCATCTCTTTCTTTATCCGAGGAGCAAATAGAATCTGTAAAACCTTGACTGCTGCTGCGGCTTCCTTTCACTTACTGTGACACACACATGCATCATCGCTTCAGTCGCCACTCTGCAACGGGAGAGTAAATGTCTGCAGGAGAGGACTGCTCCTGACTAACCCAAGCCTGGTGAGTGGGACACACACACACACACAGCAGCAATTATTCTTCAAGTTTGCAACTTCATTTTGTTGTTTTTAGAATGATCTGTCACACAGACATGGGAAATAACTTCAGATGGAAGCATATGCTGTTCAGGTTAGGAGGTGAAGATGGAGCACTTAAGCATGTTGTGTAGCGTTTTATGATTTCTGATACACACTCGGGACTGGTCAGGGAGTTTTTAGGCAGGATGAGTGTTGATCTGAGGAGGATCAGGTAAAATATGAATGTTATATCCTTGATCCATACAGCTACAACAAAAATCTGATCAGTGGGATCCAGGGACAGTGTCATAGTGAAATGTTTACTTTTAAACAGTTTACTGCAACTCAGGTGCAAATAATCTGCAATCAAGTGTGCATTTGTGCCTATAAACTAATGTCGCAGCAGAAAGAGTGAGCACAGGTGTGTCGATGACGGACGCAATCCATTTACATGATGTTAAAGTTGTTAGCAGAATGTACAGCTGCAGAAGTGGAATGCAGCCCTCATTAGCACACCTACTCATTCAAGTTAAAATGTCCACCATGAAACTGGCTTCCAGTGCTTTTCATAATAACTTCACTGTGACACTTTTCACCGTCATGCTCGTCACTTCTAAGTTTGTTGGCCTTGGGTGCCCCAAGCCAATGCCTACCCTCCCTGATGGCACTTTGATCATGACACACATCTTCCATTAACTTTAAAACCATCTACACTGTAAAACTTAAGTTTGTGTACAGCTGTGCACAAACAACACATTCTCACACCCATAGCGGCTGAAACTGACGAAAGGTAACCAAGCGTTTGTTCCCGATGCGTTGGGGAGCGACGAGCTGTGCCAGAGCGTCGCTTTCTGACGGCCGCGGTAAAACGGAGATTTTAGCAAATTGTGACCTTTATCCTCTTGCTATTTAACCTTCCCCTCACCCCCATCCTTACCTTAACCCACTTGCGCATGCAAAACTTTGTTTCTTGTTGTATCGTTCCTCTAAAACATGGTTAAGGGGAAATTTAGTAAAAGAAACTGGGACAAGGTTAAGATGGGGGCGAGGGGAAGGTCAAATCTCTAGAGGTTAGAGGTTAAATGTCAGTGAAATCTCTGCTTTACCACGGGTGTTGGAAAGCGACGCTCTGGCATAGAGCGTCGCCTCCCGATGCGTTGGGGCTCCAGCGGGGCTCCCAAAGCGTCACGCTTCGTCAGTTTCAGCCGCTTCGGGTGTGAGAATGTTTTGGTACAGAAGCTATTTTTATATACATTTTCCTTCCAAACCTTCTTCCAAATTTTCAAAGTAAATAAATTGTATTCCTATAGCACTCATCACAGAGAGTCACAAAGTGCTTCACATAATTCTAAACAAAATAAACAAATCATAAAGTCATTAAATCATAATGATCTTAAAACAGAAATACATTTAAATCAGAAAAAGTAAAATATCATAAAACAAATGAAAGATGATTACAAATTTGAGTTGAAAATAAGAAAATAAAAGGTTTATGTAAAAGCAGCTTTAAATAAAAGGGTCTTTAGCTGTTTTTTTAAAAGTGTCCAGACTGTCAATGTTATGTAAGGATAAAGGAAGATCATTCCAAAGTCGGGGTGCAACAGTCTGGAAAGAACGATCACCTCGACTTTTAGATCTGGTCTTTTGAACTTCTAGAAGGTTCTGGTGAGTGGACGTGAGGGCTCGGGTTGGAGCATAAGGCTGTAACAGTTCAGTAACATAGGGAGGAGCGTGACCATGTAGAGCCCTGAAAGTTATAGTCAGGATTCTAAAATGAACTCTAAAGTGGGCTGGATCAGTTTCTCTTCTTGTTTCTTCATCTCAGCCTCTGTAATAGATTACAAGAATGTGTGTTTGTCTCATTGTTTCTTTCTTGCTGCTGTGTTTTGAGGGAATACGTCTTTAAGCCTGATTTGTCACCTGAGGATTATTTATACCTGGAATGAGCAACACAACCATACAGGAGTGGTGGCAGCAGGAACATGTCCCATAATCCTCTGCATCTTTCTCATCTTGATATTCACTTTGTTCCAAGAGCTGCCAGGTGTGTTCCAGTTACAGCATGGCAGGTTCACGGCCGGCAGCTCTTAGACAGCTTGGACTTGCTGCATGTGTTGGAGTAACCAGCACGACCACGCTGGTTATCCTTTTAAAAGTCCTGGTTAAGGAATGGGATGCCAATCCACAACATGTGAGCATTGTGATGAGGAGGAGGAGGAGCAGCGTATCCCTCTTCCTTACCCCCCTGAGGCTCATTAAAGTGTCAAATTAATAAAGTGTAAAAATAGCTAATATGTGTTTATTTCCTTATTACTGTGAGAATGGTCAACCAGCTCAGAACAAGCGTCAACACCAACAGGAGGGTTTTGCGTCATCCTGGACATTTTAAGTTGCCCACTTTATGGATGTAAAAGTGGAATCAGGCTTTTAATGACAGATGTTTTATTGCCAAGAACTATTAAAACTAAGGAAAAATTCAATTAAATAAAACTTTCCTGACTCCTAACAGAAACTAGAAGTGTGGGATGACTCAAGACTTTTGCAGCCCTTATGTTCCCGTTTGGTTTTGACCAACACATATGAAACAACTACGATTATTCCGGCAAACATAAAGATTACATAAACATTTTTCCAGCTCTCTCCTGAAACACACCAAGTAGCTAGTAAGGTCAAATGAACCACATTTGTATGAAATACATCTGTAACAAGACAGGATCAAGTTAAAACCACCAGTTTTTATAATAAAGCATCTTATTAAATACAACTTTAGGTAACCTCCCACTTTTTGTAGCATCTTTAGTGTTTTATGATTCACCCCTGGATGTTTTCCTTTTGAATCCGGAGAATCCTGTGTGGAGAATCCAACTGTAGAGAAAGTGTACAAATCGTCTGCCTTCGGTAATCTCCAGTTTTCAAGTGCGAAAACTGTTTCTTTATAACTTAATCAGGATTTTTGATCCACTGTGAACGTGTGGAACACAGAAAAAACATTTTTAAATGATAATTTCTGATTATAATCTGTTATGAGTTTGTCATGCAGGCTGAACATGAAATAGTCTCCTACACCTATCTCCTGCATTTGCTTCTGATAGAAAACAGACGGGGAAACTCTAGGATGAGAAAATCCTGACAGATCTACATCACACTGTCACTCAACATTCATGGACTCACTCATCTTGGCTCATGACGGGGGAGGCTGTTGTTGATTTAGCGTCCAGGAAACAGCAGAGAACATCTCTGCTAGTAGGAGATAACTGTTAGCATTAGCAACTTCACCACACAGCAGAACTCCTCCAGGTTTGTGTTATTCGTGCAGATAAAGCATCAGTGTTGCAGAGCAGGCAGTGGTAGGGTCATGCTGTTAGCCAATCAGATGTGAGATGTACAAATAACAGGAAATTAGGCTTCAAATTCTGCTGTCTGAAGCTACTTTCTTCTCCAGCTGATTTATTCGTGCTAATACAGGTGCATCCAGTGAGAAGTTTTGAGATTAATAAGAGGTAAATTGGTTGTTATTCTGTGCCAAAACACACTCAGCAGAACACCTGCATCTAAACATATTCAGATTATTTTAGTAGATCAGGAAAAGCAGGTGGTTGACTGATAATCAGTAGGTTGTACTGGGTCTATATTTTACTCTTACAGCTAATTTAACCCCTTAAAAAGTACCCTATACACATATTTATGTTTAAAATATAAGCAGGAGCTCTTTACGCTCTATGTTCTGGGCTCAGTCAGCATCAGGAGAACATCTGGTCTGGCTCTGCCACTGAGGCGAGACTTTACTCTGGAGTGTAGAGTTTGCCTCCACGCCAGACTCCTGGTAACCCTTGGAGAAAACAATTGGAGCCATTACAGTACAGTGCCTGTCTGCGCTTTAATGAGCTGCTGACTTGTGCAACCAAGCAACAGCAAAGGAAAGATTTAAGTGATGATTAAATAAGGAGCAGTGTGATTAAAGCCGGACCACCTCCACCTTTTCTGTTAAGCACAGTGCAGGTGGTGTTTAGTCTGGCTGCCAGCATGAAGAGCATACAGCAACAGCAGGATTACAGGACATGGGCTCAGACCCTGGTTTAACTGACGAACGACAACAGTACTGGTGTAAAACTTCAGGTCTTTTATGACAATAAAAGATATGTTTCATCACTTCTATCTCTGAACTGAGCTTTAATGCCTACGCTTAAACAGGAAATGATGTAACTCTATCAAAATAAAAGAGAAGCTTGACTCGAGTATTAAAGATAATCAATTTTTATGTGACAGCCACATGCTAATAGAGCTCGTGGCTGATGTGGAATGCAGGTTGACGATCAGGAATAAAAATCTAAAACTAAAGATTTTTGTTTTTCACAACAGCAGAAATTGAGATGTGACTGTGGAATTTGTAAATAACATATTCAAATTGAATTATTATTTTAAAAACTTGGCACAATGACAAAGTGAGGAAGATCTACATTCACGATAAATGGTATTAGGTTTTATGTATTAATCTGAAATCAGCAATGAATGATCATTATTAGTTTGTATGTAATATTTTAAGCCTGTAGGGTTTGGTTATGATTCTGACTTGTGTTTGAGTTTTGGCTTTAGCTTCTTATAACTTATTACTAAAGTCGAATCAAGCATTTTTACATTACTACACTTCCTGCTTTAAAAAATATATTTACAAGCTTATTTTAATTGCCTTTTATTCTTGATGAGGACCTCGGAGAGTTTAGACTCCACCTTCATGTCCCTGACCTCAATGACCCATTAGAACAAGACTGGATTGTGTCAATTTCAGAAAACCTCCTCCAGCCTGAAGGAAGTCGTGATGATGTTGTGCTCTTGCATTTGACCTGTGTTCTCCTTAGATGTGACCTCAGCACTCTCTAAACATCAGCCACAGGTTTCCTTGATATTTCTATCGGGCCAGTAGAACCATGTCTCAGTCATCAGGAGGATCTCTCTACGTGAGCCTAATGTGACAGGGTGGTTATTAGCATGGTCCTAGCATGGCCAGTCCTGGTTCAGACTGTTTTTGTTGTGACGACAACTGTAGTTTGGGTAATGCAACATTTTAAACAGACATACAATAGCTAGCCATTGTTCACACACACCCAACAATCAACCAAAAACCTCTAAATGACATCCATTCTTTAGGCAGTTCCACAAAGAACACGCAGTGGATGTAATGCAGAGCATCAGATTCTGAGACTCATGCTGAAATGTGTTTGTTACCGTCTGAGTCATGGGTAACTACCATCTTACCTAGTCTGACTGCAAGGACAAACAGCACAAAGGCTGATGGAAAGGGGCTGCCATTGCAGCTGCTGTCTGCAGAAATAAAGACAAGCTAATCCCAGGCTCTGCTCTTTCTAATCCCAAATTACTTTGTTCATATAATGATGACCCATTGACAGTGATGATGTTTAGTGTCCTGTAAATAATAATAGTTTCACTTGGGGTTTTTTTGTTCTGGTTTTTGCTAATGAAGATGATTTGTTATGCACTATTCCCTAATTTGTTTATTTATTTGTCGATAATTTTTTTACAGAAATCTTTTCTACAACATTTTGTGAAAACTATCAGCTGTGACTGTGAGGGATGGAGGCAGAAGTCTGTAATCCTGGTGTAGCTATGGATTCGGGAAACCCTTTGCTGAGGGCAGTTTTCCTTCGAAGACTGAGGCTCACGCGGCTGCTCTTGGAGGGTGGGGCTTACATCAACGAGAGTGACAGCCAAGGCCAGACACCGCTAATGGTGGCCTGCAGGACCAAGCACACCGACTCCCAGAGCACAAGTCGGGCAAAGCTGGTCCAATTTCTGCTGGAGAAAGGAGCAGATCCCAACATTCAGGATAAGGAAGGTCGCTCTGCACTGATGCATGCATGCCTGGAGAAGGCCGGCCCAGAGGTGGTGGCGTTGCTCCTTGCCAGTGGAGCAGACATCAGTTTGGAGGACCAGTCAGGGACATCAGCGTTGGTCTATGCAGTCATGGCTGGAGACCTGAAGGTGCTGAAGCTTCTGCTTGACACTTGCAAGGCCAAGGGGAAAGAGGTGATCATCATCACCACTGACAAATTTCCAACCGGAAACCTTTCAGCCAAGCAGCACCTCAGCATACCTCCCATTAATCGTGTTGATCAGTCAGAGACAATCACCCCAACAGCTCCCTCATCTCCTTCTGAAATACAGCTCATCACCTCCCCCCAGTCCTCCACCTCCCTGTGCCCCCCCAAACCAGCCTTTTCTTTTAAAGAAGGACAGATCGGCGGCGTGAGCTCCCATCCGTGCTCCCCGTCACGGTTTCGTGGGCTCGGACAGGCAGTTTCCAATGGACCCCAGCAGCCTCTGATGCGGTTGAACTCTGAGCCCTGGCTAAAGATCCCAGCATCTCTGCTGACTCAGCAGCCTCAGGCAGCCCTGAATGAGACTGAGGACCTTTCCTTTAGAGTTCCTGAACCCGACGAGGACAGCAGCAGTCACTTCAGAAGCTTCAGATGTTACGAAGGAAGATTAGTAAAAGATGGAGGTATAGAAGAAGACAGCAAAAATGACTGCACCGAACATGCAGACCAAACGATTCTCTTATCGGGTCTCCTGTCGCTCCACTCTGCCTCCCACCCTAATCTGCATTCTGAAGTTCATCGAGCCGATTCAGTCGCCACTGCCTCCATGCTTTCTAGAGGTAAAATCCTTGGTACACCCTTTCACAGCATCACTTCTACAAGCCTTCACAGTGTCAATCAGATGCACCAGGGTGCAGACGTCTACGGGTCCGACCCACAACTAGCTGCAGAAGAACAGAGAACCAAAGTACCAGCAGAGAGTAAGAGATTAGCCCCGCTGCGCTGCTCCAGCACACTGGGCTCCAGGGACGCTCTGGTGGGCCAGAACAGGAGAGTCCCATCTCTGTATGAGCGCAGAGGCTCTGGAACATTCTTACTGGACCACGGCCTCCAGGCCCGGCCCAGATCGCTGCCACCTTTAACCAACAATCCCATTCTCAATGTTGTTAACAGCTGCTCTGGAAATGGAAACGGCTTCTTGGAGAAAGAGCTTGGCCATAGGAGTTTCCTTCCTTCGGCTCCACCTGGACACCCCAAAGAGCCGAGCAGAAGGCTGCTGCTGAGGAGACACTCCATACAGACCGAACAGTTCAAATCCACAGCCTGAGATGCAGCTGGGGAAGAGGAAATGCTCAGCGTGACTCCTATCATCGTGTGATGTGTGGTCTGTGTGGTGAAAATCATAGTGTAAAAACCAAAGATGCTGGAAAAAAAATACTTACTAGAAATTGTAGTTAAAAAGTTAGAACACATTAGTGGTAGTGTCGCATCTTCAGAGCGTTGTCATGGTGATAAGAGAGTTCACCCTCTTTCAGTTCTGGGGTTTTCTTTTCAGCTCAGAGTAAATGTGTTTTTATCAGCTTCTAAAATGATTTAAATCCAATCAAAAGAACAATGACAGATGTTATGATAAAGTATCAGGAACGCTGATCAGATGTGTACTCACCTTCTAGAAGCAGTTATGTCGGTCTGGAGTATGCACGTGTGTCAACATGACACCAAGGAAGGAAAGACATTAGCAACATTATCAACTGTGATTGACTGAGCGGGGCCCAAACCAGCAACCCTCCGATGGGTGGGCACTTAACACCTCTGCCACCACATAAGAACTTCACTTCTACAAGCCTCAGTTAGTAGGTTAGAGGTTAAAGTTCATAACAGGACAATCAGAAAATGTCTGAACAAGTATGGATTGTTTAGGTTTGCAGAAAAAAACATCTCTGGCAAAAAAAAGAAAAAGAAACATGGAAGCACAGCTTAAGGAATGAAACAGAAGAGTTTTGGAAGAATGTTCTTATGACAGATGAAACCTATTTATGTTTACCCATAATGCACAGCTCCAAGTTTGGAGAAAGCCAAACAGAATATCAGCAGAAACTGTGTGACAGCTGATTGGGCCAAACTGGGTCATGTAACAGAACAAAGATTCAAAACAGAAGCAAGGATCAGGGAGCTGTGCTGGTCCAACCACAGTCCAGATGTCCACCTGAGTGAAACACTGGAGTTGAGCAGGAACACATATCCGCAAACCTAAATGACCTGAAGCAGAATTGTGAAGATGAGTAGAACAAAACTCGTGCACTGTGATGTGAAAACAGTTGAATTACAACTGGAAGATTTAGTTTTTCAAAACCACTTCTAGTAAAGTAGAACTGAGATCAGACTATTGTTCTCCAGACCAAATTTATTAGCCTTTTTAAAAAATGATGCTGCAGTTTTGATCACTTAAAAAAATAAAAATCAAACAAAAACTAAAATTGCAGTTTCAAGCTAAGAAAAACCTGCTAAAGATGTTTCCACACCCATGACATGAAACACTGTGAGCATTCATTTTATCTCCTTACTGACAAATCTAACATGTTTTAGTCTGAAACCAGTTTGATATCGAACAAGGACCTGAGAAGTCCCATCTTTAACCGTTTACTGTTCTTCATGAGCAAACTGGTTGATAACTTCACTGTGCTGTCGTTTTAAGTGATAATATCTCAGCTTCTATCCGCAGCAATAAAACAAGATTCAAATCTAAACTATCAGCTTAAAGGTGTTCAGCAGCTGTACAAATCTGTGGGTTTGTTTCCAAGAGCAGCATTTTGCAGATTACTTGTGATTTATTGATGTAATGCTTGAATCTCAGCTCCAGCAGCTTTAAAGTCACCAGGTGCCAAATCAGAAAACACATGACAGTTGCGCCTCCTAGTGGTAACAAAAAGAAAGCAATGTGAACTGATCCACACTGTGAGGAAGAACTTTGGCGTGCGTGTGCATGCGTGAGTGTGTGCGTGCGTATCATCTGCAAATCTATACAATGTATGTCGCTGAGCTTTAAAAGTTTTCAATAAATGATTTTATTACAATTTTAAAAATGCAGCACGAAGCTGTGCCAAAATCATCGCACTGCATTGAATGTACAATCATATCAAACAGTCTGTCCTACAGGAAAAAAAAACATGTGACCACTAAAAACTGCAATTGATCCCAAGTATTTACATGCTTATAATACAAAGAAAATAAGGAATAAAAGTCGGTTAAAGCAAATTCATTGTCAAAAACATGATTAAAAACTGCAAGCTATGTGCTTTTCTTGTATTTCTGTTTTGCAGAAACTGTATTTAGATCACATTAGGTAATATAAATATTCACTCATAATACAAACAATGGCATAAGAACAGTGACTGATTCAGCAGGGCTAAAAGAGCACCAGCCTGGATGAACCTCCAGACGCCTGCTGTAAATCACTGTAGCTTCGTCCTTTAGGGTCTGCGGACCTTCCACGAGCGTTAACCTGACTGAGCCGAAAGACACGTTGATCCTAAAACACACACTCTCAGGTCCGACGGTCGAAATCAGCAACCATCTTCTTGATGTGGTTCAGTTTTTGCTTCAGGTATTTACACCTGCGCTTCTTCACCAGATAATTTGGAGACTGTGGGAACAAACGCAGGTTCAGAGCAGAGAACGTTACAGTACTATTTACGTCTCATCCGAAACAATCTCAAACATTTTATAGTATAATATAGCAGACAGATCTATTGATCATTTACACTTTCATGATTTTAATTAACATTAAACAGCTGAACTCTGCCACCTGCTGGCGTAAATCAGCGTCTGCAAACTTGAAATGAACTCTAATCAGAAGGTTTTATTGCCATGTGTGCAAAAAATCACAACATTAGGAAAGTGCTGCAGTACTTGGTGCAAAAAAACGGTAAAAGAGATAAGCAAATATAGGAAGTAAGAATATAATCATGATGAATTAATAAAGTAATCCTGTTGAGTAATTGTGATTCTGATATTGAAATTATTTGTGGTTATTAAAAACCAACCAGATACCCCAACATCTAAAGGTTCAGCATACCACTGGGCCTTTTTCAGATGTTGGACCATGCTGACCCTGGGTAAGGGGATGTACATAAAAACACCACAAACCTTTTTAATGTCCTTTATCCTGTTGTATTCATCCATGGCATCCTATAGGGAAGAACATGAACCTTAGTCAATACAGTCTCATTTTAAGGTACACTTGGCAGCTTTATTTGCTTTCATCACCCCTAATGTCCGTTGTTATGTGGTCAAAGCAAAAGTGAAGCATATCTCCTCACTGTGCATTCATCTGAGTGTCTACAGGAGTGGTTCATTACTAAATTAAACAAATTAGCTATGTTCATGATCTCTAACATGCACTCTGAAGTTGCAAGTATGGTATTCCGGCCACAGGGGGTGGTGGGGTCTGAGTGGCATTTCATTAACCTTGTAAAGGATCATTTTAGCACATACTGCCTCAAGAAAACAAATTAAAAATACTTTAAAAAGTTACATAGTATGCCTTGTACAGGCTGTAAAAACCACCGTTAATATAAATCTGGCTGGTTATCCAGCCAGCGGATCCAGATCCTAAATCTACCATCTTTTAGCTCCATCTTCATTTTCACCAACATCCACCAGCTGAGAGCTGCTGTCTGAAGCACCTCTGGTCCAAAAGGTAAAAAAAAATATAAAAAAAGTACATCGACAGCTGGTCTACTTTTAGAGTCAACTCAATTCAAGATGGCTGCCAGGGCTAATCAAATTTACTGAAGAAAAAAAATGGCTACGACTAGTGATGCACCGATATGACATTTTTGGGCAGATACCGATATTACCATCACTGTTATGGCTGATAACCGATATACGGACATTAATACTTCTAAAAGCAGCAGATTTTGTAAGGAATGAAACTTATTAAAGCTGAATTTACATTATTATGCACACACACCACACACATTTGCGCTTCTGAGATGATTACAATCACTGTCACATGACTAAACAAATACACTCCACCCCCTCATCCTCTGAAACAGATAAACAAATGGAGTTTGAAAAAAATATTGGCTGTTAATATCGGCCCAGTTTTATTTATCAGACCGATACCGATATGTAAATAAATGACTAACATCTGCCGATATTGATGCTGATATATTGTGCATCCCTGGCTACAACACAGCGGAGATTGCTCTACATCCTAACATTGTGTGAGATTTTGTTATTTTTTTCCCCAAATTTGACCTAAACAATGATCAAAGTTAGAAACTCTGGCTTGTGATGTCACCATTACACCCTAAAATTTTTAATGAGATGAAGTCAAGAAGATCTGAGATTTATTAGCCTGGCAAGCCAGACTAAATAAATGTATTATTTAGTCTGGCCACGCTCCATTGACGGCTCTCAGTTGTGGGGCGGGTTCTACTGTTGTCTTTCAAATGATCTCCGCATGCTACTGGACAATGAATGTGACATACTCTTGTTACACTCTGTTGCATCATCCCACCCACCAGGCATATAGAGTGCCCTGATTGGCCCACAAAGCGGATAAAGCTCTGTGATTTGTTCACTAAACAGAGCACTATGATTGGCCCACCATTATGGACCAATCACAGCTCTTTATGTGTTTGAAACCCCTCTAGAGAGCTGTGATTGGCCAGCCAGAATGCTGTTAGGGGCTGCAGAGGTTCCAGTGGAGCGTTCCTAGACCAAACTTTGCAAAGCAAGAATTTGGTCTAGTTCACTAGGCTAGAGATTTATTACAAACTCCTGAGAACCTGCTGCCGGTTTTCATCATTGTTTGATTTAATCAGCACGTTTCAGATGACGTGAAGGTCTAATTTGTCTCTCACCAGGTACTGTGGACTTCCCTCCTCCAGCTGATCCAGCTCTCTGTCCACGTCAGATAGGTTTTTGTTGATGGCGTCCATCTCTGCCTGCAGGTCCTTGTACTCCTGGTGGTCGCGGTCAAACTCACGCTTGTAGTTGTTGCGTTCCTGCTCGTTTGCTATCGGGGGATATTCACTGAAGACAGAGAAAAAGACAGGAAGAAACAGGATAATGAGACAAACTGTCTAGCAGAAGTATGAANCCAGCCAGAATGCTGTTAGGGGCTGCAGAGGTTCCAGTGGAGCATTCCTAGACCAAACTTTGCAAAGCAAGAATTTGGTCTAGTTCACTAGGCTAGAGATTTATTACAAACTCCTGAGAACCTGCTGCCATCTTTGATTTAATCAGCAAGTTTCAGATGACGTGAAGGTCTAATTTGTCTCTCACCAGGTACTGTGGACTTCCCTCCTCCAGCTGATCCAGCTCTCTGTCCACGTCAGATAGGTTTTTGTTGATGGCATCCATCTCCGCCTGCAGGTCCTTGTACTCCTGGTGGTCGCGGTCAAACTCACGCTTGTAGTTGTTGCGTTCCTGCTCGTTTGCTATCGGGGGATATTCACTGAAGACAGAGAAAAAGACAGGAAGAAACAGGATAATGAGACAAACTGTCTAGCAGAAGTATGAATGAAAAGGTTTTTTTTACCTGTCAAAGTCATTGTCGTCCAGCTCGTCCCCAGAGGAGTTGTAGTCCGTGTCGTAATCCTGTCCATCTGTGCGACGAGGACGTCCTGGACGCTTCTTCTTGGGCCGTCCAGCTGAACTCACGATATCAGAGCCGCCGCTGTAAGGAACGACGTTTTGTAGAGGCAGAGCTTCCGCTACAGGTCTGCAGGATAAATTAGTGTTATTTACCATGGGTTCCAGCATGCAGGAGGAAAATGATGTTTGATGAATTTTAACTTCACTGAGCCCTTCCTCTTAGAGGAAGTGAAAAACAAAAAACAAACAATAACTTCTGCTTTCTTTAACCGGATCGGTTTGTTACCGGGTTCTCTCATCAGGATGGGACGTAGTTTAAATGTTGTAGGTAATCATGACACATGCCGGTCATCTCTACTGTTTACATACATCACTTCTCTTTTCACACAGTCAAAAATATTGCAGAATTAAAGATTCTATTTGATGTTATGAAACAGAAAAAGCAGGAATTATTTATAGATCTACTAAAATGTAGAATTGATTTTTCTGCAGCTGCCCAGCACGTTAACGGGAAACTGTTCTCAGAACAGGAGTTAGTGAACACTTCACCACTTTAATCGTAGAAACATGCACAGATTTTATACTAGTGAGTAGGGCTGGGCAAGAAATTGAAAATGTATCGTTATTGAAATTTCTGACTCTTATCAAGTACATTTTCCCATGTCAATAAATTTGATAATAAAAAAATTAAAAGATTTATGCAGGCTGGCCACATTCACGTCCCTTTAAGAAGATGCACCACCTTAAGTCACGTAAAAATGGCTGTGTTCGAGATAAGCCAGTTCTGCGCAGATTAGATCACCGGTGATCGGCGCGCAGTGCTTGCTTTGTGTCCGACTTGACGCCGACTTGCTCTGACGTCATGCCTACGTAGGCTACGATAACCTCGTGAGATCAAGCGACCGCAGATTTTGGAGTAAGGCACTGCAGTTGATCTCCACCGGCTGCAAAACCTAGAGGATGACGGGAAACGCCTGGCTCTCACCCGATCTAAGATCTGATTGGTTCATATTTTGATCCAAACATCCGGTGGTAGAACATGAAATGTTAGTTGGTCACATGTATTCTGTAAATCATGTTATGTTGATGGTGACAACAATATAGGCCACAAAGAGAAATGTGTTTTGTGTTCTTCTGTCACATTTCATATGAACATACTAAACCTACAGCTGATAACCTTTACTTATTATTACAGTCATGTCTCCATATACAATATATGATATCCACAAGCACGTGATGATGTGTTTCTGCTGCTAACAGGCACCAGAATAAAAATTGAAAATTAAACAAGTGTGAACGCTAACGCGATATCTTCATCCATCGTCACCCGCGAGCTACACATGTAGGGAAATCTGTCCGACTTAAACGCCGGCTTCAGCCACTCCCCCTGCTACATCCGTCTGCTCTCGTCTGTTTTCCAGGCGAGGCGCTGCTCAACTCGAACACGGCCAATGTGACTCAAAGTAATACACGTGACAGCCCCATCTAGTGGACAACTTTTGTTTTTGCGCACACCTGTAGTTATCGTCCATTTATCATTATCGAGGTGAAATCCTCAATATATCGTGATATTGATTTTAGGCGATATCGCCAGGCCCTACGTTAAAATGAATCTCATCTAAGCTACTGCAGCATAACAGCCAAACTAATGAGTCAATTTAAATGCATTTTCCTTTGCTCTAAATGCTAACTTATATGCCTAAATTATTCTGGTATTTGATGCAGTCTGTGGTCTCCGTAGACTCACTGTGGAGTGTAGCTTAAAGGTGGTTTTTCATAGTTGGTGCTGTCATCATCCAGGTAGCTCCTGGAGCCTCTCAGCTTCTCTGGGTAGTCTGAAATCAGCATCTCTTCAGGTGCAGCCGACACATTGTTCACCTGCAGGTAAAATTTATACAAACATAAATATAGCTCAGAAGAAACTTTGGTCTAATTTACACTGGTCAGGTCTAAAACATTGTCTATATTAAACCTTGTCCTTTTAATCAGCTCTGATTTACATATATTATAGTTAGATCATAATTATCTGCTTCCTAAAAGATTCTTTCAAAATAAAACCACAAGGTGCAAGCAAGCACAATAAAAAATTAAACAATATATAATAAAAATTAAATAAAAATATACACATCAACAAACCACTGGAGGGATTTCAATGAAACAATCAGGAAGTGAATGTTAGATTCATGTTTAAAACTTTTGAATGCAACCCCATTTAAGATGGCTGCCACAGTTAATCGACATTAGCAAACACAAACACGCCAGGTATACAGGTGGTGAGCTAAACATCACGTCGCACGTTTTCAGTGCCAAATGGGAGCTTACACTTTAGACTTTTTACCAGATCTGCTCCAACTGCGTCATCACTCGACAATAAATTACTTTCAGGAAAACTTTTTGGCATCAGTTTAATTTTAATCTTATTTATATATGACGACACCATCTCTAAACCCTCAAAGTTTTGATTCTTCTTGTTGGTGAACAGAAGACTGAACTGAATTGTGCGTTTGTGGATTCATTTATACTCTGAAGGAGCCTTGTTTCCATAAATGGATTCAATCTCTGGAATGTCACACCTGCAGGGACATGTCCCCTGTCCCTGAGCTGCACCCTGCTAACAGCTAAACCCACAAGCAGTACATTTCTGCAGAGACACCTCAGCAGTTCCTGGAAGGTTCTCACAAACAGCAGCAGGGTAAAATCCAGTTTAGCCCCGGGATCATGTTGCTGTTTCCATCTCATTTATGTGCTGACTGGTATGTTCTGTAGATCAGAGCAGTCCAACCAGATCTTCTGGTTTGTTTTTGTTTACTTTTGGTCTCTGAAGGGAACTCAGATGCAAAGATTTGACAGTTCTGAATGTCACCATGACTTACAACATCATGACTCACCGACTTGATGCTACTCACTGAAGCGCGCTCCAGAAACACCATCAGAAACCACGAGTCAGCACTAAATATCAAATCTGATATGTGACAGACATTGGTCCATGTTTTACAACTGGAGTGTGTTTGAGTGTGACTGAAACTTGTTGTGAGTGAGCCACGCCTTGAAACCAAGTTCACTGCTGGGTTGTAAACAAGACGGTCACCAAACCGGTTTCACTACTTTAGACTTCCCTCTGCTCAGATGAGCTTTAGGAACAGCTCACGGTTTCATCAAGGGGGTTCTGAGCATTTTCAGGCTGAATTTAATTTTTTATTTAAAGCATTAAAATAAGAAACAATTTTTGTTTTGGTTCTAAATCAGCTGCTATATGTAGAGTTTGTGAGAAAACATGTTGACATTTGGTTTAAAACACAAAACAACAAATGGCCAGAATCAGGTCTCAGTTCAAATCAACTCAGCAGATGTTAAATATGCCAATTAAAACGGTCTGAGACAGCTACATTCTTCGGTTGAGTAAACTCAACTGATAATAATAATAATAATAATAATAATAATAATAATAATAATAATGAGATCAACAAAACATCAGATTTCAGGAAAAAAAAACTTTCAGTGGTTGGTATAGTAGACCCGAACAAAAGGGAAACCACTCTCAAACGTTTTAAACAGATTGTTGATTTCAGTTTATCAAACTGTTGAGGGTAAAGGTGATAAACCACTCCTTTATTACCCTCCTCAAAAATGATTTCACTTCATAATCTTCTAAAACTCAGCAGACTGAAGAAACAGTGCTTTTAATGAGTTTTGATTAAATAAATTTGCAGATGAGACATTTCTAATTCCGTATAAAACTTGTAAAATTCTTTGAAATGTGAAATAATTCGGTAAAAGTCCTATAGCCCACATCATTCTGGGGTTTTTATTGAGTGAAAAAGGAACAGTGGGTCAGCTCCATCTACAAAAGGAGGTGGCAGAGGAGGAGCTTTGTGTGCCAGTGTTGCCAGATCCAAAATCCCACAATATCGTACAGAGAGGCTTAAATTATCGTTTTTCAGTACAAATTATCGTACATTATAAATTTGATAATAACGTTCTATAAACGACTTCTCACTCCAATATAATATTGCCCTGTTTAAATAAACATCTTTAAAACCAGTAATATAATGCTTATAAATGTGCAGAGTGTGTCGGCACCACTCCGACCTCCACGCATTGACACAATATGCACATTTGCACAGTCCTATTTATGTCATTTCTACATAGGTTAAAAGCACGCGACAAAACATCACAGCAGTGGAAAAACTGACCCAATAAATGACAAAGCAGCGTACTCACCTAGTTGCTGATCTCGATCTCCTCATCTGATTCACTGTCTGTCACAGCAGAATGCCTTTAATCACCTGTACTAAGTGGTCTGTGCTTCTCATTGCAATGTTGTGCTCGGCTAAAAAGCCACATAGCTTGATTTCAGCGTTTTTCACATCATTTTCAAACTTCTCTTTTTCATTAGTTTGTAGGAGACATTTATAAACCTGTAAGCACTGAGGTGAAATCTGACTTCAGAACAGTTTAAAATTATGTAATTGACTTGGGAAAGCCACAGCAAAAGATGGTGTTACTAGATGCAATGTGAAATTATCGTACATTTGAGGATTTTTGAAACTATTGATCGTACATCGTACAGAGCCCAAAATTATGGTACAAATACGATAATTATCGTACATCTGGCAACACTGTTGTGTGCTGTTGTGTGTTCCTCCGATGCAGACTATCACTACAAAGCACATCAGCATTCATCTGTGCAGGTGATGGTTCTACTGAGCACACATTTGAGCTGTTTGACCAAATCTCTATCAGGCTCATTAACATTAAAGCTGCAATGGAAAACTTGGAAAGCAAATTAGTTAAAAACATTTTTTCATGCCTCAACAACCTTCTAATATCGTATAGCTATAAAACTATATTGTGGAGATAAAAAACAAACCAAAAATATTTGATGAGGCGGTTCTATCACATTTGTTTGTTTAGGATTGAAAGCAACTATTGGTCCATCCGGTTGTCCGTCTCGCCGAACTGCCGCACTTCCCTGGGTCCTCCATTCATTACACACTCATGTATTTAGCAACTTCTCCGCTCAATAACATCAGAGAAGGAGAAACAGCCGACTGCTACCACCTCAACTTTAGGACAAACTACCAGAGTCCCAAAAGGAAAATCACAGATTGAAGTAACAGACAATAAAAGAACGTTTGGACCTAGAAAATGGCGATGGATGTTTAGCACTCTCTCGTTTTCTCTTGAAATGTGGGTTTCTGGTGGAAGTGTCTCAGGGAAGATACCCGAGGGGAGGGGTGAATGTTTCGTGACCGTGTTTATGTTTAAAATCTAGCTTGTTCTGTAGATTTGCTACAGCAGCTTTAATAGAAGCTCATCTACCAATCCAACATCTTATCTCTGACCAGTGACCACATGTCTTCTCTCTTTCTCTACTCCCAGTTCCCTTTGGTAACATCTCATGCTCATCTTTCATGCCGCTAAAATAAAGTAAAGTTATTTTATGTAACTCACCCATGCTTCCACATCCTCAGGTGGTGACATATCATCTATGACCTTTACTTTCTTCCATAAGATGTTGCTCTTGCCGTAGCTCTGAATTTTCTGGCGAGTCTTGAGCGCAAAGACGAGCATGATGATCAGAGCGCCGGTCACCAGGAAGCCAAACACCACAGCGATGGCCTGCAGAGAGGAAGAAACCTTTAAGTTACAGGCAGAACACACCTAAAGCTTCAAATACAGGTGCATAGGCATGTGTACTCACCTCTTGTGGCTCTACCACACAGTAGTGGTACAGGTACTGGTTCACAAACGCTCCTGAGAGCTGGGGCTGTTGGTACTGAGCGCACAGACCGGCTATCTGGTTGCCGTAAATGGAGCCAGTAGCCTGGGCAGTGGGGTTTATTGCCATCAGGTAAACTATCGTAGCAATAAGCATAAACAGAGCTAGAATGGCACAGATGATAATAACAGCCAGGTAAAACCTCCTGCTTTCTGATAGGCTCTGGTGAGACACAATGATGATGAAGGTGCCCAGGGTGAAGATGAAGATGATGGCCGCCATTGCAATAATGAATCCTTTGCCTGTTCGGGGGTCATTATAATTTCCTCCAAGCGAGCCGTAGCCATAATTGTTTCCAACTCCATAACCCCCGCCTCCAAAGCTGCTGTACCCACCGCTGTATCCACCGCTGTACCCACCATACCCACCATACCCAGCCATGGCTCCCTGACTGTCCCACGCTAGTGTAGAGGCAACGCAGGCAAATATGGCAACGCACAACAAGATGACAATGACACCCATGATTTTAAGGATGCCTGGGGGGGACGACCAGCGGTAGAAGTGCTGGAACTCATCATCTGGGTAGAAAGAGTAGGCTGGCTCAGGAGGACCATTACTGTAAAGAGGGGAAAAAACAATATAAATCTGTGACCACATGGATTTCATTACTGTTTAGCAAAACACCACAGGAAGGAGGCATGGATCACTTCCTGGAACGCTCTTCCATCTTACTGAGATCAGAATATGAGACAAGTTGTCAGTAGTGCCAGGATTTGATGTCAGGTATCAGAAAAGATATTTAGCAACAAAATAACAGAATAAAGTAAAATGAAGAAACTCACTATCCTTGGTCCTCCTCATAGGGAGGAGGACTCCCTTTGGGTCTGGAAGACATCTCTGCTCGCTCCCCTGGTGATGATCCTACAAAAACACGTTTCTGCTGTTAGATCTCTTTTCCTTACTCAAGTTTCACTGTTCAATAAAAGTAACCACAACTAAAAGTAAATCAATATAGTTTCTTTAGGGTCGAATATCAACTACTGAATTAAATATCCATCTACTGATTACCAAATTAATTATTCGACCTGTTTCAGCAAAATTTCAAACATAAAAACCGTTTCTATACCCACTGTTAACACTACAGCACAATTAAAAATAATAATTTTTAAAATGGCAATTTCATTACAAAATGTTCACTACCTCCGCAGCCCTGCTTCTAATAAACCTGGAGCCGAAACGCATCTGGGTTTGTTACATCTATTGAAAACGAATGAATGTTTTAAACGCTGTTACCTGCGGATTCCTTCCAACTGAGATCCTCACCTTTACGTGACTGAAAACTCGCGTTCGTCTCCACCACTGAAACTCTCTCCAAGTGTCTGCAGCAGCAGATAAACAAGAGCCACACCTAAACCGGCTCTAGCTCCGTGTAGCCACGCCCCCATGCCCAGGTGTCATTTCGAGTAACAAAACCGGATGTTCATACCTGCGTCAGGTACACTGTAGGTAGAAATGAAAGAATATAATAGAATAGACTTTATTGATCCCACAGTGGGGAATGTTTGAGAACACAATTTACAACTTGAACTAAGTTGTACTAATACTATGTATGGAAAGCCATGTATGGAAGTCTGAGAGGGACAAAATGTGACATGTTAGAGAGGCAAAAAAGTGCATTTTTTATTTTTGTAAAGTTCATTGAATAAAGTAGGTGATTTAAATAATCTAAACGCACGAGAGTTCTCTTAATGAAGTAAAATAACGATTTAAAGTTACTTTTATATTTAAAACCTCACAAATTTCATCAAACTGAACTGAAAATGGTTGCACACAGCTTTAAATGACCTCAGTTTGGAGAAAAAGAGATTAGTTCTGTCTTAAAATAACTCTAATCATAAAAATTTCACTGCACTTCCTGCATACTTTATTTAAAAAATCCCACCACCAGCTTGAAGTTAGAACATGGTTGTTTTCATACAAGTCTTTTGCTTGCAGCAGAAATATAGCCTGGCAAGCCATCCATATATTTGAATGTATATTCTGGCCACAACCCATAGAGAGAACTCAGTCATGGGGCTGAATCTATGGTTGTCTTTCAAACTGTCCCTATTAGACAACAAATAATGTGACGTAAGGATGTCAGTCAACAGCGCAGTCTGCCATACACTGTCAAAGAAGACAGAAATATATCCTTTTTCTAAATAAAGGATTTAACGGTTGAATATGTAACACAAACAAAAAAGTGGCATCTAGTGTGTGGAGGTTGTAGTTGCAACAATATAAAAGGTTTCCAGTCATCAGTGTTGTGAGTCAGGCCACCGGGCTAGCTCGAGGTGTTAAGTCTCAAGGCCCTGACTCACGGAACTGGATGGTGGGCTTGACCTCTGCCCCCTCCTGACGAGCACCGTTACTTTGCGAAGAGAAAATGTTACCTTGTGCAACCTAGGCTTTTATTCAGGTAAAATCACCTTTATTTTGCTGTAGGAAGACTCTTGCTCTATAAGAACACACTGCATGAGCTCATCAGGCTCATAACACAGACCCTTGTCAGCTTCCCCCGTGAACAGGAGAACACTGATGTAACAAACTTGGGATGGAATGAAGCAACCAGCAAACTCACCATTTGCTGTGCCAGAGAAGGAAAGGAAGCCCCCCGGTATTGTTTTAAATTCCTTCCCGAAGGAGGGAAAAGTTTATTCCACACACAAAAAGGAAAAAAGGTAATCCAAAACAAGGAACAATAGCTAAATAGGAAAAGCTCTTATTAAAAAACCTGAGATTCTAGCAGATCCGAGGAGAAAACAGATCTCTGTCTCAACACGCTTCTCTGCAGCAACCAACCGACCACTCACTCCCAACCAACCAACAACCAACCCCGATCAGAACCATCAAACACTTTTTTGTCCACCCCTCCCACATTCATGCATCATAATTTTTTCATCCTTCCAGGCTGTTTCTTGTTTTATTACTGCCTCAAATCAAAGGTCAACTTCTTAACACCTTTCTGGGGGGGAAACAGACACATTTTTATTTTTGCAGCACAAAAGCTTCTTCTCACGTCTCTTGCAGGCCCATCCTATCAGGATCTCTGCCAATACATGACACTTTTTATTTGGGTCTATCTGTTGTAGGCTTCACATAAACTCACTCTAATTTCCCATCTTTTATGGTCGCACCTCATCTGAGAGGGATAACGACATCTTCTGGGCTGAAAAGCAGCAGCTTGACTTACAGAGTCAGCCATTTTCCACAGTGCCAGCCTCGCTATGCTGAGCAGACTGTTGACTGTTGTAGATACTGGGTCTGCTTTGGCTGCTAGATGCGCCTGGCGATGACGTCACACTACAGCAAATCCATTCAGCCAAAACACATTGCATCATTTTTTTGATATCTTGGTGTGACCTTTGACCCAGCTCTCACCCTGGATTCTCATGTCGGTTCTCTAGTTGGCTCTTCCTTCTTCCATCTCAGGAACATTGCTAAGCTGAGTCCCATTCTGTCCCATTCTGAACTTGAGACAGTTATCCACACCTTCATCTCCTCACGCTTAGACTACTGTAACTCTCTTTTCACGCGTCTGAGCAAAACCTCCCTGAACCGTCTACAGGTGGTTCAGAATGCCTGTGCTCGGCTTCTGACCAAGTCCTCCAAACACACCCACATCACCCCGCTTCTCCTCCAGCTGCATTGGCTGCCAGTCAACTTCAGGGTTCATTTCAAGATCCTGGTTCTGGTCTATAGGGCCTTACATGGAAGAGCACCATCTTACATTGGTGATCTTCTCAGTCTCTACACCCCCAGCAGGTCCCTGAGGTCCTGTGATCAAAGCCTACTGGTTGTACAGCGCACCAGGCTAAAGACCAAAGGTGACAGATCATTTGCTGCTGTGGCCCCCAGACTCTGGACCTGTCTCCCCCTGAGCCTGAGGTCAGTGGACTCCTTTAAAAAGCAGCTGAAAACTCATGTGTTCTAGCTGGCTTTTCCAAGACCTTCATCATTTCTCTCTCCATATCATGCTCTTATTATCAATTCTGGCTTTTCCAGGATCCACTGGTTTGCAGCGAATGGTCAGAAAAAGGGAAAATATCCAGTGAGCGGCAGTTCTGTGGGTGAAAATGCCTTGTTGATGCCAGAGGTCAGACGAGAATGGCCAGACTGGTTTGAGCTGATAAAAAGGCAACAGCAACTCAAATAACCACTCGTTCCAACCCAGGTATTCAATTCAATTCAATTCAAGTTTATTTATATAGCACCAAATCATGACAAGAGTCGTCTCAAGGTAGTCAGTGACTTGATGCAATCTGCTGGTTTCCTTATATAGGAAACTTTTTACTGATTGGCTTAATGAACTGAACTGTATTGGAATGTTTACTATGTGAAGGTCAGAGTCTTTACAGCAATCCTCATACTATAAAAAATGCAATAAAACATACATAGGAGAAACCTGACACCAACTCAACACACAAACAATAGAACATAGAAAGGAGTGCGAGAAAGAGGCAAGTCGAAAACACACAAGAGCAGCAAAAGAAGAAGCAGAAAGCACAATAAAGAAGTCAGCCGTAACAGATCACTGCACAAGAGAAAACCATATAATGGACTGGGACAACATAAGGATCATAAACACCGAACAACAAAAATACAAAAGATGGATAAAAGAAGCGATCAAGATAAGGAGACGTGGATGTGAGACCATGAACAGAGACGAAGGAAGTGACGCCACCTAGCCTAGTGAACTAGACCAAATTCTTGCTTTGCAAAGTTTGGTCTAGGCACGCTCCACTGGAACCTCCACAGCCCCTAACAGCATTCTGGCTGGCCAATCACAGCTCTCTAGAGGGGTTTCAAACACATAAAGAGCTGTGATTGGTCCATAATGGTGGGCCAATCATAGTGCTCTATCTGCTTAGTGAACAAATCACAGAGCTTTATCCGCTTTGTGGGCCAATCAGGGCACTCTATATGCCTGGTGGGTGGGATGATGCAACAGAGTGAAACAAGATGGCGACAGCTCGTTTGAAACGGCTTTTACATCAATGTTGGACCATTAGAACTTGGGCTTCATTAGAATCAGGAGCAGATAGATGTATTTAAGTGCATTTTTTTTTAGAAAAAATGATGTTTTCTCCTTCTTCAACTGCGGACCGCCTCATTTACCGATAGCTGTTGCAGTGAGTATGTCACATTCATTGTCCAGTAGCATGCGGAGATCATTTGAAAGACAACGGTAGAACCCGCCCCACAACCGAGAGCCGTCAATGGAGCGTTGCCAGACTAAATAATACATTCATTTAGTCTGGCTTGCCAGGCTAGACACCACCATCAGTGTCAGCCTGATGATGTTTGCAGCCGCAAACGAAATGTTGCAGGTAAATAAACCTTTTCTGTGTTTTAAAAAGAACTGAAAGATGGAATCTGCTGATGTAATTTCCTACTGAGTTGCAACCAATCAGCATGAGGTAACAAAATGTACCTACCCCTAATCAGGTTTTTCGAAATTTCCTGAAAATGGCTCGGCCAGCCCAGTGAACACACACATGCCGGAAAGTAACAGTAAAATTACCCTGAAGTTCAGACAGTGGAAACACACCTTATCTGCTCTTGACTCAAAGAAAAGTCTAAATAGGGCAAAGTTGATACCAGTCATTGCAGATGAGCTGTCACCATTTTTGTTAAGGCACGGCAACATCCTGCCCACCAATCCAACAGAGCACTGCGATTGGCATAACACTAGACTGATCGGGCAAATGGTAGACCTGCTGAGGCTCCTATGGCGCGTGGCCAGACCAAAATGCAGAGCAAAATCATTTTGGTTTGGCTACTGCCCGTCTAGATTTCCAAGCTAGCAGATATTAGCTGTTGATCTATTACTGCAGATTGGAATTCCATTGCAATTATTGCAGAACCATAAAAAACACTTTTTCTTTTAAATAAAATTTGTAAATGATTTTGACCATGTTTACGATAACTATGTATGTTAGTAACTTGTATTTGTTAAAATAATTCTCACGTTACCTTAGTGTAAAATAGGCTCCCTCATTATTATAAGCTTTGAGTAGCTGTTTTGGGCTAACCTGTTCACACTACTTGTTTATATGTAATTTTTATGTGTGAATAGACAAAATGAAAATGTGACAAATGTAAAGTTATAAAATAGTATTTAAATACTTTTAGGACACTAAAAGAGTGACTTGTTGGTTTTCACATTAAAACAAAAGAAATCTTTCTTCAAACAGAGGTTCTCCAATGATCAATTGGTGACTGGTAAAATGTTTATAAGACTTCAACAGAAACACATTGTAAAGATCTGAGCTACAACCACCACTTTAACCATTAAGCTCAAACTTTTCATTTACTTCACAAACACACTATCAACAGTTAAAATGGTTACTATGACCACAGATCACGTGCCGTCTATGCCACGAAGTTCCCCCTGCTGGTTGACAGAGAGAATGCAGGTAAGCAGCATTCATTTTGAGATCCAAAAACGACATCCCACTTTTATATTAAAGGTCCTCCCAAATAATGCAGCTTGGATTCAAGAAAGAAAACCATCTTTATATAGTGCCTCTCCAGATAAAAATCACTGGCTTTTCATTCTAGAAAGATACATAATTTGTTCTAATCAACTAACCAAATCAGTAGTTTATAACATGTGTAATAAAGATCATCTAAGTAACCAAACAGACTGATTTATGTAAATAAAAACATGAACAAAAACATTCAAAGAGATAGAATATTTTATTTTTAAAATTATTCCAGTGGCAGTTTTAACATTTTCAGAATGCACTGTTTTCTATACATATTACATTTGTAATCTCTCTTTATGGCAAAGAAATGACAAATAAAACAGTCCTCTATGCAGATAAAAAGGTAAAATGTTGCACACACACATCTGTCTTGCGACCACAGAGAGCACCAGTTGATCACTTAAAAATGACAGAAAAAAAAAGACATCCATGTTTACATGATTATATACATACAAATGTTTTGTTATTAAAAAGTTTTAGTGTCATTCAGAAAAAAGATATACATAAGATTCTTTAAATTACATCCAGGTACAAAATGTAGTGAAATGGTAGAACAAAGCATAACATAATCATCACAGATTAAAACTACTAAACAACATTTAGCTTGCAGAATAGGACAGACTCATTAAAAACAAACTGTGCAATTAAAATAAATGCCATCATCAACAGTGTTGTGCCATAAAAGCAGTGGTTTTAGATAAGGCTGAACATTTAAGACAAAAAGATTGCTGGTAGTAATGTCACCAGGAGGTAAACAAAAACAATGAAACATGAAGGCTAACACAAACATTCACTTTTCTCAACAGTGCCTTTAGTGAAATTTTACAGGTTTCAGCTACAATTAGTCTTACATCACAGTTTACATCAATAATTGCATATTTAGACCACTTAACCAACAGCAGGGTGTTTTATTCCCACATTTTATTTATTTATTCCCATATTTATGTGTGTGAATTTAAACCACAGCATAAAGACTAAATTCAAGAGGAAATGGCTAGGACGGCTCTGAGGAAACATCTCATCAGCGACCAACAAGAAAGGCCAAGTTCATTTGTTTTTTCATTACATTTACAGTAAATGAATGTGAGTCGATCTCTGTAGGTGAAAAGCTCTTTCTCTCCTGTTTCAGGAACTACAAGTTAGCCGGAAGAGAGGAGAGAAAGTCGACAGGATTAGGAGTCTTATTTCCTGATACTCTGACAGCTCACCTCTGATTGGCTAACACCAACGCAACTCTACCACTGACTGTTTGCTTTGCAACATTGAGTTGCACTCAGAGTGACTAATCATATATTTTTTTTAAATCACAGTAATTTCTCAGTGAACTTCTCTTTAGCCAATTCTGAATCAATTACACACACAAACATAAAGAGATTGATGTACACAGAATGAACATAACGATTTGTCTAAACCAGTTCATCCAGCAGAATAATGAGTTGTAATCTAAACCTGAAATTCATTTAGGATCCAGCCAGCTGTGGTTTAAAAAAATAGTAAATGTAGATCCTTGGTTATCAGCTCTGAATCAGCACATTTGTAGTCCAGAGTTTTGATCGGAGTTTTCAAAATAGACCAAAGCAGACCGATCAGGTAGGGTTGTCACGGTAACCGGTGTAGCGGTAAACCCCGGTAAAAAAAAGTTGACAATAATAATAACCGTCTTGTTTTTAAAAAAAACTATGTTATCTCGGTGGATTACCGTGGCTGCGGTGTAGGCGCGGTGACCCTTACCAGCCACCGTATCATCTGCTGAATTTGCCGGCGGCACATGCGCGCTTTGTTGTTTACAACCAAAACTTTCTTGAAGCTAAAGCTGAAATAATGGCCAAAGGAGGAGACGGCAGCGCTCAGGACATTTATTATCCCTCAAAGAAGACAAAGTCGGAAGTACGGGCATATTTAAGATATTTGAAGAATGCCGAGGGACAGTTGATATAAGACGGCTATCCTGTTTGCAGCACGTGCAGAAAAAGTGTCTGTGAACGGCAGCAACGCTTCAAATCTCATGACACATCTGCGTGACCATCACCCACAACTCTACAGTCAATGCAAGGCAAGCTAACGTTAGCGTTTTAGCTAAAATGCATGATCTGAGGATTTGGGTTGAGGGAGAATGCTACGAGTCGCTATATAAAGCAGCCGCAGCGCCGCTACCTGCATATAAACCGTGTCGCGGACATCCCCATGTTGAAATGACGCTATGCATTACGGGGCTCCCAGGGGCAGATAAGAGTTGGTCTCTCTCCAAGAATAATTATGAATTTAACAATGATTACTGCCGGATGACATTTTCCCACATCTGCAAAGCTCACTGGAACACAAACCGAGGACAATATTTTCCTGATATAGGGTTTATTACTCAAGTAAGGGTAAAAAAGTATCTGATTAGAAGGCTACTTGAGTACAGAGTATCATCTGATCTAATATTTTTAACATGATGACATCAAACAGACAAAAAATAAGAGGTTATGGGCAAATATTGGTATTTTAAAGACTAAAGGGAAAAAATGTAAACAAATAAACAACATAATTACAAAATAACACATTTTAGGCTAAATTTAGACACAAACTGAGGACAATATTTCCTGACATACAGGTTTTATTTAATTGTGTGAAAATGTAGCACGTTTAAAAAAAATACCGCGATAATACCGAAAACCGTGGTAATTTTGGTCACAATAACCGTGAGGTTAAATTTTCACACCGTGACAACCCTAATACAGACCATTTTAGATTAGGTTACATTTCCTTTATTTCCAGATTATGTAGTTTGTAGCACTCATTATAATGTTGTAGAAAATTTCTGGCCAATCCACGTGATCGTATCAGTGATCAGCATTCTTTGATATCGGTATCGGTGATCGGCAGCAAAAAACCTGATCGGTGCATCCCTAATTTCTACATCTTAATTGTTCTACTTTTGTTTTAGGTGACCAACACCTGATTAACAGCAGATAATATAAAGTTAATGGTGTTTGCATAAAAGCACAGCAAAACTGGAAATACTAAATAAACAAGTTACAGGTGATGATAACTTTGGGGTGACAGAAAGCTCTGAAGACAGATGATTTGGGATATTGTTACTGTCAGATCCGTGATGACCACTTCCTGTTTCCTGTCAGTTTGCTAAACTAAATTAACCAGATATAAATATATGAAGCAACACAGCACAAGTACTTGTGTCTGTTTCACCTGTAAGCTTTAAAAGCGTGGAAACAGAAACAGTCTGACAGAATTCACACAGAAGAGTGCTGTACACATACAAAACAAACTCGGCAGCAGGAAGATTCTCCTTTTTAGTTTGGACTGGGCTTCAGCCGCCACATTAACATAGTTTTCTTCTACTAGTGCAGCTTCACTTCTGGGTCTAGCTGTATCCATCATTCCACTCCATGACCTTATCATATTCCTGTATCCTCTGCTTTATGTGTGACAGTTTGCTCTTCAGGTACTCACAGCGCTCCTTCTTCTCCAGAAATGTTGGGTCCTAAGGTGGTGAAACCAAAAGAGTTACTGCTTCTGCATCTATCTACAAGTCTTATTTTTCATCTTACCTATGAGAACCAGTGTTTTTGATTTTAATGTTTGGATTAGGGTTATTAATCAATTTCCCTCTGGGATTAATAAAGTATTTTTGAATTTTGAATTGAATTGAATTATTAAATGATTCATCATGTGCATTTGTCCAGGGGTCTTCCATCGATCCATCCATCATCTGAACCCACTTTGTCCACGTAGGGTCGCGGGTGTGTGTGTGTGTGTGTGTGTGTGTGTGTGTGTGTGTGTGTGTGTGTGGGGGGGGGGGGCTGGTGCCTATCTCCAGCCGTCAATGGGCAATCAGGCGGGGTACACCCTGGACAGAGAGCCAGTCCATCGCAGGGCAACACAGAGACACACAGGACAATGACACACACACACCTAAGGACAATTTAGACAGACCAATTAACCTAGCAGTTATGTTTCTGGACTGTGGGAGGAAGCCGGAGTACCCGGAGAGAACCCACGCACGCACAGGGAGAACATGCAAACTCCATGCAGAAAGATCCCAGGCTGGGAAGCGAACCCAGGACCTTCTCGCTGCAAGGCAACAGCTCTAACCACTGCGCCGCCGTCCAGGGGTCTTCTTCAAATGTAATTGTCAAGTTCAAATGATAATGTCAGGATGATAAAGACAGCCATTGGAAAACCAAACAGCACCATATTTTCACAGCTTCATCTAGTAATGTGTAGACAGAAGTCCTAACAGTCCTGCAGATCGGCTGAGTGAACCGATGATCAAATTGGAGTTGATACCAAGCATCAACACCACAATAACCAGACACAGAAACATAACATTAAAGCTGAAACCTAAACTAATGACAGAAGTACAAGATGTAGGCCCCACCCCCTCTAACTAAACAAGTCAACTTGGTGACTAAAAATAATATACCTTAGAGACTATTTTTCTGCAGATGACCATTCTTGTTGATTCATGTAGTTCTTACCCTGCTGTCACGTGTTCAAACATGAAGTTTATATAGTTTTAATTAACGCACACTGGTGGTGGTTGGAGGAACTGGTGGTGCAGGGCAGCTGTGGCTACATTGTAGCTCATCACCACCAGTGTGTGAATGTGTGTGTGAATGGATGAATAATACACTGTAGTGTAAAGCACTTTTGAGTCCTCTGGCTCTGAAAGGTGCTATACAAGTGCGGGTATTTATCATACTTTAAAACACCATGACTGTGTGTGGGGGAGTGGGTGAGCCTTCAGCATCACATTCTGAGTATTTAGACTCTGGTTGCAAAAATACAACATGGCAGTGCCTGTAAACAGGAAGGGGAACTGCCATTTGTCTGTATATGGGTAAAAAGTACATAGGTAGATAGTTATATATTTTTTACAGCTCAGTATCTAAGTATAGATCTGAGAATGTCATTACAGTAAATGTGTGGCTTTGTAGAGAAGCTGCTGTTGTTCCTACTTCCATTTGTTTAATCGGGTTTAACACGGAGTTTTTCTCCACAAAAACAAAGGTCCTATTATATTTCTGTGCCTAGGGGCTTGTGTGGATGATTCTTCTGACAGAGACAAAGCACAAGCCAAATACTACAGTAAGAACCTACTCTGGGACAGGATGTGACACCAGTAAACAAATGTGTTTCTATACAAGACAATAAGCTCACATTTTTCTTCTTCTGGTAGTCCTGCAGGATTTTGTTGATGCGTTCCACCTCCTAAATACAAAGAGAGAGGTACTTAACTCAGGTGACTTCATGAGAGTCTATATGAAAATCAGGTGCTCTGAATGGAGCAGATAAGGAATGTGAGGGTGGAGAGGCAGTAGAGTGGACAGAGGAAGTTTAAACAGGAAGTTTCAGACAGGAGTAACGAGACACATTTAAACAAATCCAAACACTGACGGGATATTATTGCTAAACAACACACACCACTCAAACACTGCCACACCGATACTGGAGCAGAGGTCAGATTTACACACAGGTGCAGCAGAGTTCAATATCTGCCTGGTGTGTGTTTGTGTATTGGTCTGAAACATTTCACTATTATGTAACATCTGTAATCTCATTTACCAAAATTTTCTGAGAATCAACACTACAGTTTGAATACATGATCCTGTTTGAACCGTGTCGGCTGTCTGCATCCCTTACTGGTCAGCTGACAAACTCTAAAGGCTCCTTTCAGCATGCGGTTTCACCACGTCAGAAAACAAAACTACCGGTTTCATTAACAGTTCAGTGGGACACGGCGGACACCTGACCTGAACTCAGTGGAGAAACAGACACTGCAGTGCTGAGGATACATTCACAGTGAAACCAGATGAAGCTCCGGCTAAACACAATTCAGTGATCAGAACATTAATAGCATCAGTGGGAAATGAAACAATAACTCGTGATTATCCCAGTGGTGACCTTTCTGAGCTGCTCACTACTACACTGCTGCTGGGAGCCCAACAGGAACAGAGGTTCTCTTCTGTGGCTAAAATGGAACTGCCTCATAAAAATAAAGAATTATGGGGATATTGTAACTTCATACCAAATCAGAGGATCAAAATAGATTTAGATCACAAAGCCCACTCATCCATATAATTCAGAACTCCTAAACCAAGTTGTATTTTATTGTAGGTTAAATAATAGTGCTTCTCATCAACAACAGAAAAAACTACTGCTTATTTCAGGCCCTTTAATGAGTGCAAGCAACACTATCAACAAAAACACAAAGAGGAACTGCCTCTAACAAGTCAAGAACTAAAAACATCGGAGGTAACAAAAGCAGTTCTGGTAAACCGCTACTATAAAGTCATTAATTCTGGGAGAAGTAATAGAACATTTAGGTTGTAAAGGGAAAGGAGGCACAGGTATGATGTCCGAAAATGAACATGAATATGTATAATTCAGAGAGGTGTGAAGAATGTGTTGGATAAGTCACCATTTGGGTGCTGGGGTGCTGAGGTAGACCACGCATCATGGCGTCCATCTCATCAAACTTCTTTAGGGTGGCCTGCACATCTGAGTGGAGCTCTTTGTACTCTGCGTACTGGTCATTAAACACAGCTCTGTACTGGTCTCGCTCTTCATCAGAACGGATTGCTGGGTACTTCCTGTACAAGGGACACCCGGATACATTTATCAACATTAAAAAGTGATTCAAGAAGGTTTCACTTCGTTTACGTTTGTGTGCTAGGCTACACGGTAATCTCTAAAGCCTGATTTATGCTTCTCCGTCTGCGTCAGTGCGGAGACACGCAACGCCATTATCCGTCCTTGCGTAGGGCTCCGGCAGGCACGCAAGTACGTATGGAGTCAAGCCCACTTTTTTAAACATCTGTCGAACGAGACAGATTACACAAGCTTGTGATTGGTCAGGATGCCGCTGTTGTTTACAGCGCCACCATTGCAAAGAGAGCCGAGGATAACTAGCGGCAGACACGGAGAAGCTTGAAGAATACCTCGCGAAAAAACTCTAAAAATATGAACGTTTCATTCTCCCGTGACTGGAGGAGTGAAAAGATGTGCAGCAAGCATTTTATTTGTGGACGGAAATGACAGGAAACGTGGGTTTAGAGGTGGGGAGCGCATGAAGAGGCGGGAGAATGAGAGACAAATATGTCCGTGTTAAAAGTCTCTTATATACAAAAAACACAATATAAACGCACCATCTTGGACCGATACATGACAGGATACCACAGAACAGCGCTACGCCCTCTGTTGTCCTGCCGGGCAATTGCTTTGCAACACTCTCCAGGACACGGAGAAGTATGAGAGCAAAACGCTTCCGTCAATCCGTGCGCGTCTGTCCCTTGCAGAGCTGACGGAGATGCATAAACCAGGCTTTACTTTGCTTGCAGGCAGTCCTTCATGTATCACAATCAGATTTTCAAGAAATTGTTGATGACTTATTTGATGTGCCGGACAAATAACTGGGCAGACAACTGAAAGGATTTTGAAGGACCATAACTGCACCTCTGAGGAATTAACAGCATCTTGACTGAAGGGTTACAGAATGCAAACCCACTTACTTTACTTTCAAGTAGGGATGCATACTGGTGCAATGTTGGCGATACGATACGCATCACGACACAGGGGAGACAATACGACATATCACGATATATTGCGATACAATCAGTCAGACGATATTAAGAGATTATTTTAGACTGAATTTATTGCCAGAAAATTCAATAAACAGTTCAAACTGATACATGGCATGTTTACCATGAGGTATCTGAACCACATAGAGGGATTTACAATTCAGTGGTGGAAACTAGGGTTGTCACGGTAACCGGTATAGCGGTAAACCCCGGTAAAAAAAGTTGACAATAAAAATAACCGTCCAGTTTTAAAAAAACTAAATTATCTCGGTGGGTTTACCGTGGCCGCGGTTTAGGCGCGGTGACCCTTACCAGCCACCGTCGCTTCTGCTGAAGCTCCCGCGCACACGCACTTTTTAGTTTGCAACCAAAACTTTGAAGCTGAAATAATGGCCGAAGGAGGAGACGGCAGCGCCCAGGACATCCATCAGCCCTCAAAGAAGACTAAATCGGAAGTATGGGCATATTTTGGGTTTCTGAAAATTGCTGAGGGACAGTTAAGAGAAGACGGCTATCCCGTTTGCAGAACGTGCCGGAAACAAGTGTCTGCAAAAGGCAGCAACACTTCGAATCTAATGGCACATCTGTGTGACCATCACCCACGTCTCTACAGCCAGT
>SSNQ01034598.1:513044-533502 GCA_006942095.1 Nothobranchius kuhntae
TCAGATAATAAATCACTTACAAGCAGCTCTGAGTCAGTGCTCGTTGATATTAAAAGCAGGAAACGTCTGCACAAGGTATGTATAAAACACATGTTAAAATAAATGACCTCTCTCCACTGCTTTTCAGATGCAGCAAAAATCATCAGATGAGATAATCATTCATAAGGTGAAATTCAATAGAGGAAAAATTGAGTGAACCTAACTTTTATGCTGGTGCATTGAAGAAAAAAAAATTGACTTACCAGTGCAACCAGTAAAAAATGTAAGTCTAGAGCCCTGGATTAAGATGGTGTGACAGTATCGGTTTCCACAAAACACATACACTCAGATAAAGTTAAACCAGATTTTAATACAACAGGTCATTAAGTTATGGGGATTTGAGAGTGGCTGCAATAAAAACTTTGAATGAGCAACTTTGTTTTTAAGTCAGAATTTCAAATTTTCGTAGCTTTCTGGAAAAAGAGTACGTATGAGAACTTTTTGCGAAGAACGCCAAACATAAAACGTTTAATTGTAGAGTTAATTCAGAATTATTAAATGGTGAAATATAATTTGTTTAGTTCTATTCTGTGTGAGCCAAACATTTGTTTGTGAAAGATGTTTTTACATAAACTGTTGGTAACCAAACATACTGATCCTCGAACAGGGTGAATTTCTCTAAAAAGCCCAGACGTAATTAGTTTCCTGCTCAGGAACGTGCCAGCTCCACGATGAGGAGGAAGGGCAACAGTAACAACTGATAGAACTGAATAAAAAAGGAAGTCCTTCTTATTACTACCTTTACCCCTTGTCTTTTCTTTTGTATGTTCAGCAGTACTTACGCAAGGTAATCAGGCACAATGACAGGCTTAGGGATGTATCCTGATGGTATCGCTCCCTGCACAAACTTTGCAGGAACTGCTTTTGTTGGAGCTTGGATGGGAATGACAGAGGAACCGTGAACCTGCTCTGGATTCTTGAGAGCTGAAGCAGAATCAGGGACCATCTGATGAGATAGGGAAATTTTGGATCAAACAAAGAGTTTGTATTATGAAAAGTCAAAACATGGGTTTCAGTTTCTAACAGAGAACTCACCAATGACTGCACAGCTCGCATCTCAGAGGGCTGCACCTTTATGAATAAAAGCAAGATTGTTTTAGCGGTCACTGTAAAATCAAACAAATAAAAACATATGTTGTCTTAAATCCACAATTCATGTCAAAATAACGTTTAACATAGGAAACATGATGAAATTCAACACTATGATGTAAAACAAACTCCTGCTGACGTTTTAGAACGTAAAGCTGCAACTGCTGCTGCCATGTGAGAATCTGAAACTGGCCAAAATTGACTTTTTTCAAACAGTAATTTAACAAAAAGAGTAAAATTTATCCAAGCACTGCCTGGATTTGTTATGATGCCATTTTCTTTCACTTGTTTAAAGTTTGAATTGGGACACATCAAAGATGATGAAAGAGTAAGATATTCATCCATTCATCATATGTGAACCACTTTATCCTCACTGTGGTCACAGGGAGCTGGTGGCCATCTCCAGCAGTCATATGGCGGAGGGCGGGTTGACACCCTGGACAGGTCACCAGCCCATCAAAGGGCAGAAAAAAGATATAAAGAAACAAACTGGTCCTCTATTCTTTTAAGGGCAAGCACAAATACAGTATCTTTAAATGCAAAAAAAATCTCCACAAATAAACAGGTTTACACTCAAGCACACATTACATTTAATGTTTTTTTGTTTAGTTTTTTTTTAGAAATCTAAGCATTAAGATTTAAAAAAAAACTCAGAAGGCTGTAAAAACTAGGGATGCAGCGAAAATTTGGCCACTGAAAAATTTCGACCGAAAATGACCCAAAAGTGCATTGTTGATCGAAAAACCTAAATCACCAAACAACACAGCCGACGTAGGCCGTCAGGTGATCCCCCTTTTTGCTTCATCATGCTTCGCCCTCATGTGGCTACTTGCTCTGTGCTTCATAGAAATCATACATTCATTCATCAATGATCCGTGATCCATTTGGATCACTCTCTACGGTTTGGCACGCACGTGGTTCGCGGATCGATCACGTGGAGGATGGAGGTGCTACCTGTTCAATCCAAAGAAGAAACGCACAGCGGTGGTCATGGAAGAGAAGAGGAGCTCAAAAAACGTTGTCGTTTTAGTCGCATGTATGGGAGCATCTTGGCTCCCCTGTAAAATATAACGATGTTACAAACGGCAAAAATTAACACGCGCCTCCAGTCCTACGGCGCAGCGCCGTACACACATAACTCCGATCTCTGTGAAAGGAGGTGGTGCGTGAAATGGGACCTGTAAATGTTTTTGGGGACAAATCTGTTAAAGAGGATTAAAGAAAAATAAACAGTGCATCAGAAAGGTGAGGAGATGAGTGAAAGCTGAACACGAAGGGAGAGCGTGCTTTATAGGGCAAGCCATTACAATATTTAATAAGCAATGGGACCTCTCTGCAACTCCTGCTTTTATAGCAAGTTACAAGTTGAGCAGAAAATGTTGCACCATGTATTTTACAAATAAAGGGAGAGAGCAGAGCTATTTGTTTTTTTCTTTTATTTTTGCTGATCCAAAAAATGATCTGATCCATGATATGATCCGTCTGTGAGATTTTTGATTTGTCGTACCACTAATGGAAGCCATAAATGCTATGGTTCTAATTATTGACATAATAATTAATTTTGGTGTTTCGTTTTTCGGCCTCGGTTTTATCATTTTCAGTTTTCAGCCAAGAATTTTCATTACGGTGCATCCCTAGTAAAACACTAACATATGTCCCGGACTATAAGTCGCACTTTTTTTCATAGTCTGGCTGGTCCTGCGACTTATATACCAAATTATGTATACCACGCTGCTGCGGGCCGGCTCCGGCCCAGGAATGAGCTCTCCCCACCCACTGGGAGGGTTTGAAACACCGCCATCCTCTGCTGGAGACCGTGGTGCGCTGCTGCGCATACCGTTGATGCAACAGCTGGTTGTTTATTCTGTTATTGTTACCGGTACTAGTCTTGCAATGTGAAACGCTTGGTCTCAGATTTTGTAAGAAAAATAATAAAATTTCCCCCCAAAATGCGACATATATGTTTTTTTCTTCTTCATTATACATTTTATGGCTGGTGCGACTTATACTCCAGAAAATACGGTACTTAGATTTTGGACAAAGATTCAGACTCCACCTACTTACCCCTGTGCAAAGTATGTGGTTAGATCTTTCATAACAACTGTACTGATCCTACTGGAATGATCTTCTAGGCATAGGATAACTGGAGAGGAAACCTGGGACCAAACCCAGCAAACGGGACAAAAATAAAAACACATAGCTGAGCTCTCACCTCCAGACCGTACCGTTCACGATACCGCCGTGCTGCTTCGTGTCTCCACAGCTTGAGACATACAATAGCTCCGATCAGATACACCACCATAGTGACGAACAGAAAGATTATGGCAGCAGTCTGACCAGCTTCTGTTCTGCAGAACAACCCATTGATGCCGTTATTGAAGACGGGATAAAAACAGAGTCCCCCACGGGTGGTGTCTTGGACATAGACGATAGCTGCAGAAGAGAAGGCATATCCGCGTTTTTATTTGTTCAAAAAGTTCATCTAAACTTAAACAGATTTACTGTCATCCAGATATGCAGCCTGGGAATACTTTATGGCATCTGTCTGCTGTTTGAACAGAATACAATTCCCAATTGCAAAGTTTTTGTCACATTGAAACATTAATGTAATGACCAGATGTATTTCTACAGCTGATTAACTTTTGGAGCCAACCCGACTCAGGGTGGTCCAAATGAAGTGGCTTTAACTAGACAATGAAGTAAAACTGGATGTGGTCAGAGCTTAAAGCAACAGACAACTTAGTATGGGTGATAAGTGATTTTGCAAGGTCTTGCAATTTTGCATACCATCACGCTTGAGGCCTGTTTAAAGATTTAACCAAAACTGCATTTAGCAAACGGCATTAGGATATTTCCTAAGATCACCTATTTTTAGTGATGGTTAACATCATAATTTAAATGTGACCACCATCAGACTACATGTGAACAGTCTGTGGCCCTGAGGTGACCTGCATGTGCAGAAGGTTTGACTTTACAGTCTGACTAAACTGTCTGTGACAAAGAAGCTAAGCTTATTATTAAGCTGATGACAGCTGGGTGTTTGAATTCCTTCAAAGATTTATCTTTGTTATATTCAAATTCAAAGTTTTAAATGTCTTTGCAAACCTTGAGCATGATATAGAAACAAAAATTGGTCCAACTTTTATAAATTCAAATACATTTTTATTTCATTTATTCATTTAAACAATAGAAAATCCAGTTATTCTATGAAGAAGACAAGGAAGAATAAAAAATATCAATAAAAAGTGTAATCCATACTCTTGGACTGTTGCACGTTATCTACAATGAGTGACCTGCAAGCTGAAAATTATAAAAGTGTCAAACTAAATGAAAAAATTCCAACAAAAATGTTTTGTAAGAATTTAAGACTAAATATGTTTTTTAATAACAGACGTATGTTGAAGAATTTATTAGACTGTGAACAATTACCGACCCTGGCTCACAACTTTAGATTAAATAAAATTAAAATGATTAAAGATAAATTTTGTAGGGTGGGATTGCCTACCTGCTGCCATGTACAGCACAGCCAGAGCCAGGTTTATGATGAACTCCGTCAGGGGCCACCAGTTGGAGTCCAGCAGGATGGTACGGTAGTACATGGTCATCCCCAGCACCAGTAGAATCACAGTCCCCAACCACGCCAGCCCCGCCACCACCAGCACAAACGGGGTCTTGGGACCAGTGTAGTAAGTCCCACCTAATCCTGAGCCATACATACCTGACCCATATGCTCCTCCAGGAGACGAGTACCCAAACATGTTGTACCACTCATTGTCCTTGTGGATGTAAGCGCAGACACAGGCAAATACAGCTGCTCCAAGCAGCAGCTCCACACAGCCCAGAATCCTCAGCAGGCCAGCCCACGACTTCATGTAGGCATAGCGCTGGTGGTACTCCTCCACCCTCTCGCTGTATGTTAGACCTGTGTGGTGTGTGCGCCCAGACACCGACTCATGGACGTCCTGTCCTTCCAGAAGCTCCTTGTGTGAGTTGTAGCTGCTGCCTGGGCCACCATAGGGGTCCCGGTATGATCCAGGAAGAGAGGGAGAATGCGGGGGGGAACAGCGTACCCCCTCAGAGGTGCTGTTGTTGTTGTTGTTTGAGGATGCAGGCATAGACCACGCCTTCTTGCTGCTGCGGTTGCTCCCTCTGAAGAAGTCCTTCCAGGAGTCAGGGATAAAGCGATGGACTGGCTTGATGTCAATGGCAGGGTCTTGTTCAGGGTCTGCGTTTTCCTCGCTGCCGCTGGGATCTAATTCAGGGCCGACGGGGGGCTGGTCTGGCAAAGGCGGAGGAGGAAGTGGGTCGGCGCTCTTTGCTAGATGTTCTCTCAGGGATTGCAGGTCGTAGGGGTCTGGTGGAGGTAAGAAGTCTTCGGTAACCTGGTCATACTGCGGCGCCTGGCGGACACGCTCAGTGCGTCCGTAAAAGCCTCCACCATAGGACATGAGGACGGTGATGGTCCCTAAAGCACAAACAGATGAGATCTCGTTTTAAACTGCATCAAAATGTAAAGTCAAGAGATAAAAGTTTCTGGAAATGACTAAAAATAAATAATAATTTCCAGATACTTTTAAAAATAAGCCGATGAATAAGCTGTCATAAAATACAGAAGAGGCAGCGAATAACACAAAATGTCTACAAATAAGAAATAATTACTCCAACCGGAGTGTGTTTGTAGTCTGTTTGCTTCCTCAGCTTTTTTATTGATTTAAAAACATTTTTGCATGAGTACTAGTTGATTATGTTGTGGAGTTTGTAATTTTAGATGTGCTTTTTCATCTGATCCACAAAACACACTAGACGCTTGAAAGAAAGATAACCAATTATGAGTTATAAAAAACATGATGACAAAGAATCACAAATTTTTATTGTTATTTTCTGATTCAGACAAAAGAAAATAACTTAAAATGGAAAAACATTTCTTTATTTCTACATTTCTCTTAGATAAAAAGTAAAAACATATCCAAGCAGCTTTTGTGAGGCGACATACAGCACTATTGAGAGTGTGAGGGAAATTAAGTTTATGGAGTCATTAATGAAAATATTATCTGGAAGCCACGTATTTATGGTATAAAATTATAAACAGCAAAACCTTTTGCTGTACTATATAAAGTAAAGGAGTCTTTAAATAAAAATGCTTTATGTCGATTATATTGCACTGAAATCTGTGGAACTACATATAAAACATACACTAATCCAGAAAGAGCAACAAGAATCATTAGTCTAAGTAGTTACCAAGCTCCAACCAGTGCATCGTTTGCTAAGCTAATAATATTAAAATTTGGCAATCTGGTAGATCACAGTATTTTTCTAATGGATCTATAAAGCTCACATGAAATCTTTACCAAGAAATATCCAAACAACATTATAAAAAAGACTAAGCATCATTTAAAAGGATGTGAAATATTTATTAAACCAAGAATCAGGACCAAAGTGTTGGAGCGAAGCGTTTCTGTGTATGGAGTCGATTTATGGGACAATCTGGAGTCAGAAATGAAAGAAGTAAAATAAATTACAATGTTAAAAAGACTGTTAAAATAAGATTATAATGTAAAAAAATATATTTAATCTTGATATATTTTTTTGTCATTTGTTTCTTCCCGTTTCACATGAATTATAGAGATGACGTTAGAAAAACAGTAAATTAGTATCTGTAAATCATTGGCATGTTGGTCCGGAGCGGTCTTTCAGTTACAATTTATTAGTGAAACACTTTTATTACTATTTATTATTGATTTAACTACTGGTGTGAGTGGGGCAGATTATATACAAGATTTTCTTCCATCTGCTCCTTTTCATTCAAGTGTTTGTGTTTTATTTTCATTTAGTTGTTCATTTTTTTAAAAGAGTGAAATAAACAATCAGCCTGGACTCAAGCTAGAGACAACCCTTCAAATATTTATAATTAGTTGGCTAGCTGTCCCTGGTATTATTCCATCACATTGTTACTGTGCCCATTTACACATCCTGCACTACTGAACAACAGAGGACATTTAAAGTCTGTCAGGTTATTTTTCTCGTGGCTATTTTAAAATCTCTTTAGCATGTTATCTACATTAGTTATTAACTTCATCTTTGAAGTCATTTTGGTTCTTTTTCCCGGTGCGTTCACAAACTTTGTGGAACATCTTAACCACATGCAGACCTCCTAAACTACTATGTTTTGCTAATTATTTTTTCTCTATTCCATTTATTCCCAACCAGCAGTCCAAGCCCTGGCAATCACCACACTGAAGCCATCACAGATGTGAAGAAGAAATCATGAGGAAAATTAATCTCATTGCAAACAAGCAGTTATGAAGTTGTCAACACAACTAACCCCATCAGTTCCTACTGTCACCTCAGGAAACACCCTTCAGCCAAAGCCATCGTGAGTGAAGATAGCACCCATGCAAGCCGAGTCAAGAATGCATTTTTGTGCTGCAACCAAATACAGAGAATCAATTTCCACGCTGCCGTTGTAATTGTTGTGCAACATCCCCAGAATTGCTCGACTTACCATTGCCTGCTGCACACAGCACAAAAACACATTCTTGACAACCAATCAGCCAAATTCTTTGACTCAATCTGGAGAAGTTAAAAAGAAGTATGAACTGTGCTTGAATACCTTTCACACGCAGTCACTCAACACGACTTACATTGGCTTGCAGGTCAGAATGCAAACCTTGTATGAAAGCTCAGTGTGTTGGAGAATAGCCTGCAGAAACAGAGACATGGACATAAAACGAGGTGAACATCATGCCCTGAGAAACTAACACGTTATAGTGCTGCAACGGTACATCATCTTTCTATCAACAATAGTAAAAACAGCATTTTTATACAGTAATTCTACAAATCAACCATTTATGAAGGCCTGAGTGGTCAGAGGTGATGGAGGTATTACAAAACAAAAGTCTTGTTTCCACGGAGTTGTTCGGTGCAGGTTGATGCGTATTTTGTCTCTACTATCTTCCACCTGTGTGCGTGTTTCAATCAGGCAGTCGAAAATGTCAGAGAAGGTCTTGCGTCTTTTAGAAAACATTATTTTAACCAGATTCTTTCTCCTCTTCCTCGTTTGCTCTGATGTTTGCTGTAATCTCGTCAAAGGCTGTGCAAACGGAAGACGAATAGTAAAATATTAACATGAGGTAGAGACGGCTCACGGCCTGTCAAAAAGTTTGAGGCAGAATTCTGAACCGGAGCCAAGCAGTGTGTGACTGTTTGTATGAGAGACCATATACCATCAACGAGGATGAGAACCAAAGATTGAACTGAACAATTTTGGCTTTCTGCTCTTTTTGGTGGAACTTAAATATACTATTATGAACACCGTAAGATTTCAGTTTGCCATACAGTGCCTAAAGCCTAGAAACTACACTTTATGACTCTTGTTTACTGACTTGTGAGATCTTATCACTTGCACTTTATGGCATTACCTTGATAAACAGTTGAGTTGAAATAGAAAAAACCCAGATAGCCCCGTTTAAAGAGAGGTTGGTGTGCAAGTTTATAATGACAACATGAATCAGTGTGAGGGCATGTTGGTGTACTTACTATCTCTAGACGTTTTGTGGGTAATCCTGACAACTTGGCTGCAGCAGGTTGTGATTAACAGCAGCTGATTTCTACAGTAAAACAAAGTCAGTCCCTCAGACACCATTGTTTATGCAAAACATTATTCCTATGTTTATACAGTACTGAAGCATTCTACTAAACTCCAGCTTTCTGATGCTCTGCATAACAGAGAACACACAAAATGCAACATTACAACTGCACCAACATTACAGGTGCTGGTCTTAAAATTAGAATCATGGCAAAGTTGATTTATTTCAGCAGTTCCATTTAAAAAGTGAAGCTTGTATTTTAGATTCATTCATTACACACATATAGTTTTCTAAAAAATTCTGCAGGATTACAAAAAATTTCCAAGACAAGTGACTGTCTATGCATTTTGCGATCGGAGCTAAAGGGGCAAATGTTTACATGCAGGGCCAGCGAGGAGCAAGGAAGATGTGATCAGGTCGCGGAGCTGAAGACCCACAGATTCGCTGCTGCAGGTGTGAATCTGTAGGTCTGCAGCTATACCCTTATTGATGGGAGAGCAGGACTTCCAATGTGAGGAATGACGTCAAATAATTAATTTGATCATTATTTCCTACCAGCTTCAACAACTCCTTGTGTGAGTCTGAGTCTGACCCAAGTTAGTAAATTTAAGTCCTCCATCAGATTTGTGCCTGTTCTAGTGTCATTTATAAGGATTTTTGTTGATAGATAATATATGCTTTTACTAGATTATGAGTAAATGAAATGCTAATTAAAAACACCCAATTATACACAAAAGTGAAACTAATATGGTGCGAAAGTCCAATTATTTCAGTAATTCAACTTAACTGACACAATTTAAAGGCTCAGGAACACTTTGCAGGTATTTTCTATTTGCAATTATGAATTTTAGTTGATTGGGTTTCTGTTTCATATAACACAATGACATTTGAATAATTAAAAAGCATTGCTTTTTCCAAAATAAAGAGCTTGGGTTCACATAAATAATATCCATGTCTAACATTTGATTCTCTGCCTCATTATTTTTAATAAAAAAATAGTTTGGTGGCAAATGTTCATGAACGATTAAAATGCAATTAATCTAATTAATTAGTTACGAAGCCTCTAATTAATTTTTTAATCGAGTCCCACCCCTAATTTAAACGTTTATGTCTTTAAATTTTGATGATTATAACTGATAACAAATGAAAATCCCAAGTTCTGTATCTCAGGAAATTAGAATAACAATAAAGACCAATGCAAAAAAAAAGAAAAGAAAAAAGAAGGAATTTTAGAAATGGTGGCCAACTGAAAACTATGAGCATGTACAGCACTCAGTACACTGGCGAAACAAAATAAAGCCAGGCGGGGGGCGGAGCAAATGACTGGGCCCTTAAACCCAAATAATAAATGTCGGCTGCACCGAAGGGGGAGGGTCACTGCTCAGGTGTTATGAGAGCCCATCATGTTGCTCTGATGGTGGCCTTCAGCTCTTCTGAACTGTTGGGTCTGGAGTATTGTATCTTCCTCTTCACAATATCCCATAAATTTCTATTAAGGTCAGGCAAGTTTGCTGGCCAATAACAACACGGGTACCATGGTCCTTAAACCAGGTACTGGTAGCTGTAGAACTTTGTGTAGGTGCCAAGTCCTGAAAATTAAATCTGGATCTCCATAAAGTTGGTCAGCAGCAGGAAGCATGGTGTTCTAAAACAGTCTGTGTTATTAACAAACCTAACATACAAGTTTCACATTTTTTATTGAATTACTGAAATAAATCAACTTTGTCATGATATGTAGTCAGACACCAAATAAGTTCCTCTTGTGTACAAATGTTAGAAGTTTTAACAAAATCTACACCAAAAGCTTAGGAATTGGCAAACTCAAAATAGTTTTCTGCTAGCTTGGAATATATGTGAGCTGTAATGGCGTAAACAATATTATTTACATGTATTAAGGAATAAATTATCGACCCAATTCATTTTACAGACTTCACAGCCATGACCAAATATCTGATCACAAATCACTGAGCAAAACACAGAAGGCGCTGTACCAAGAAATGGATTTTGGGAAAACCACTTCTTAAAAAACTGAAGTAGTTGATTAACAATGTAAATTAAACAATAAACAAATAATGTTTTTGTATGAGTAAAGTTAAAATTTAAAAATAATCAAGAAAACCAAACTAAAAACGAGTTTTTCCCTCAAACATAACAGATCGTTTTGAATTTAAATTTGATAAATATTTCTGCCAGTTCTGATGATTTTTAATTTCTAAATCAGCCAAATGTAAAACCGTATATATGTTTCTTCACATTCACAAGTAGATATACAGGAAAAAACGGTTCTTTTATTAATAAGTGATTTAACGGAACAGCTCTCCTCAAGAGACACTAGGATAGCGGCTCATAGAACTGTTAGCTGCATTAGTTAGTTACATGGTGGACACAGAAGTGTATCACAGCCGCTTCAGCTTCAATAAGGGAGATGATTTAATCATGCAACAATAACACAAGGCTGAATAAAGACCAACATCTACTTCTGCTTCCAGAATATTCAGTCACTGAGGCCTGATAAACCTGGGAGTAGAGGCGACGACAGGAAAATCAGACCTAGGGTTTACGGTTTGCTTTAGTTTAACCTATTACGTCGGCTTTAAAGTGCATTTGTGTGTAATAGTGGACATTACCGTATAAATGTATCTGTTTACCGGTTTTATTCGGTAATAAAGGCGCGGCGGCGGAGTTCGTAAACTTCACTCGGACTTGGCGCAGTCAAATAAACGCTGCGTCACGTAAACTGCTGACTTTTAAACTTTTACTCCCACAACAAAGGAGTCCGCGTTAAAAATCCTCTAGCCCATCGGGTTGAAACGCGCATGGAAAGCAATCAGGAGACTGCTGCTTACCTTTTCGGCTTCACTTCCTTCTCTCCTGACTCTCGTCCATATCAGTAACATTAGACTACAGGTTTCCCCTCAGACAATACCACGTGACCTGCCCATCCCCATGGCGTCACCGCGCGGAGGAGTCGTTTACCTGCGTCGGGAAACTTGCAACACTTCTAAACCGCTGTTCAGGGTTGTGAGTCATTTACATGACTGAAATCAAAGTCAAATTCAAAAACCCACCTGTTACAGGTGCAGTCCGAATATGAACTAAATTATTCTGCGTCCCGGGCTGCAGTCAAGATTGCCATCAAACAGTGCCGTAATTTACTGATTTTGGTCGTTAAAGGTAGCACAAACAGACAATTGAGACACAAAAAACTACCCATTTTTTTTACCCAACGTGGTAAAAACTCAAAAATGACTATAAGGTTGATAACTAAGCTATAAAACATAAAATAGAATACAACATATGAATAAGGACACACATCTGCAAGCAAGCACATTCTAATAAGATTGCAAAAAGATATGGAGAGTTAGTTCAAATCAATATTTATGCTACTTAAACAAAATCTGGATAAACAAAGACAACATGGGTACAAAATCTTGATGAAATCAGCAATTTCAATTCAATTCAAGTTAATTTATATAGCGCCAAATCACAAGAGTCGTCTTAAGGCACTTCACTTAGTAAATATTCAGTTCAGGGGCCTCATTTATCAAGCTTGCTTACGCTCAAAACGGGGTCGGAAAACTGCGTAAGCAACTTTCCACGCAAACTTTGGGATTTATGAAAGAAAATTTAGCAGAAAAATGTGCACAACTTTAAGTTGACTAGGACCTTTGTTTAAGGACCTTGCGTACGCACATTTTGACTGCCGTCAAGCCAGCCCTCCGTTCGGAAACGACTGTCAAGCCAGCCCTCCTTCGATTTTTATGGGCGCAACTACAAGAGAAATTACGGTGTCCTCCTTCGAGTGTCTTTCAAAATTAAAGCGCACTTCTAGGATGTGTGAACCATCGACATATATACCATATATACACATATGGTCTGAACATGCTACTGAACACTTTTTCTGTATGTGTTAAATTTTGTCGAAGAGAAAACTGCATTTTTAATGATTTTATCTATAAAAAAGACTTTTAAGAAAAAGAATGAAAATGATAAAAAAAAAATCTGTAACATTGTGTGCAAGAAAAACTTCGTTGTTAATGATTTTGTCTATTTTAAAAATACTTTTAATTAAAATAATGAACACGATTTAAAGATCTGATGTGGCATTTCAAAATAAAGTGCAAAGTAGTCAATAATGACAATTTTCACCATATTCAATGGTTAATTTCTCAAAAACTGTCTGATTACGAAACATGACTCCACATCAGTCCGGAAGTACACATCGGCTGTGTTCGAGATAAGCCAGTTCTGCGCAGATTAGATCAGCGGTGATCGGCTCGCAGTGCTTGCCGGTTAGCTTTGTGTTTGACTTGCTCTGACGTCATGCCTACGTAGGCAACGATAACCTCGTGAGATCAAGGCGGCCGCAGATTTTGGAGTAAGGCACTGCAGTTGCTCTCCCTCAGCTGCAAAACCTAAGGGATAACTTTCATAAAGATCTGATGTGGTATTTCAAAATAAAGTGCAATCAAAGTTGTCAATAATGACAATTTTCACCATATTCAACAGTTAATTTCTCAAAAACTGTCTGATTGCGAAACATCATTCCACATCATTCCGGAAGTACACGTCGAGTACTACAACCTCTCTGACTTTCATAAAGATCTGATGTGGTATTTCAAAATAAAGTGCAATCAAAGTTGTCAATAATGACAATTTTCACCATATTCAATGGTTAATTTCTCAAAGGGTTAGGGTTATGCCACATCAGATTTTTATGAAAGACGGGGAGGATGTAGTACTCGATGTGTACTTCCGGACTGATGTGGAATGATGTTTTGCAATCAAACAGTTTTTGAGAAATTAACCATTGGATATGGTGAAAATTGTCATTATTGACCACTCTGATTGCACTTTATTTTGAAATGCCTCATCAGATCCTTATAAAAGTCTGTGAGAATGTAGTAGTCAATGTATACTTCTGGACTGATGTGGAATGATATTTCGCAGTCAGACAGTTTTTGAGAACCTGCAGTCTGGGAGCGAAGTGCTCGGTTAGGAATGTATGGAACAATCAGGTCACTGATGTATAATGGAGATTGATTATTAAGAGTTAATCTACAATATTTTACTTTCAGGCCAATAGAAATTTTAAAGTCTTTAGGGACACCGATGTAATAAATAAACAACAACTTCATGATTTTAAGTTTGTTTATTACATTTTTCTGTATGAAGTGCAAACAAATATTAACTAAACTAAAATAGTTTTGTAAGAAAGGCTAATTTTCTTGTACAAAATTATATAGTTAATTTAGTATATATAGTCTTTTGTCTAAACAAAAACAAAAAAATTTAATGTCAACATGCAACATACACAAGTGCAATTCAACATATTACAATATCTTGCTAAAGTTATTTTATTTCAGTAAAAGTGGAGACCAAAACAAAGTACTGAGTATACATGTATGATACTTTTCAGATGTTGGACATTTCAATCCTTGTTTTATAATTTTCATGTAATTTACTAATTGTCTGAGATTTAGAATGTTTGGTTTTGATAAGCAGTATCCACAATCATCACAACTTTACCAAATAAAGGCTTGAAATATCTGGCTCTCATTTTTTAGTGTCATCTATTAAACTGAGTAACTGACATAAAAAAACTTTATTCTTGCCCTGGTCACTGAAATGCCTTGAAACGGCCCTGGGTGTGGTACTGAGCTTTGAAGGTGATCTGAATTGTATCAATTCAATTCAATTCAATTCAATTCAAAGATACTTTATTAATCCCAGAGGGAAATTTGAGTTTCAGTATACACAATTCTGAGATCAGACATACATAGGCAAAGACAAAGAGACATGACAAGAATTGGTGACTGTGGTCATTCGCAACCGAGTCGTGCTACCTTAATAGAGATCAGAGGGGTTTATATGAGGATTGGGTCAAGTGGAGAAAAAAAAGGCACTTCAGAGTTGCCCTCCACAGGGAGGGCAGCTTTGCTATGCAAAAAACACCTCAGACAGAAATGCAACAGACTTCAGACATAACACAATATGTGTCCACTAGGTGGGGTGGTAGGGTTTGGGACTCTCCACACGTCAGTGAATGCAGCCGCGGTAAGCAGTGCTCATCACCTCAGTTTGGACAGGGGTGGGAGGTAGTTGGGTTTCGAGGGCACAGTGACTCCTGGAATGACTCAGCGGACTTCACAGCTCGCAGTCCCGCCCAGGCTGGGATAGGGAGACTGAGTTGCCATGGCGATTGCAGCATTCCACATTTCTTCTTGGTGGTGGTGGTGGGGGTTTCGTTTCAGCCTCACAGGCTCAAGGGCACCAGATTCAGATAAGAGATTGTTTTGGGGCCAGACAGAGATAATTTCCTGTTGGCAAAAGGAGATCTGAGGCACTCAGGAGATACAAAAATAAAAAGCCTTTATTAGTACATGGCTCAAATAATTAAAAACATAAATGCCGATGCGTTTGGTCCTCAACGCCTCTGAATCCAATAATGGCGTAAATTAATCTATCCCAATCTGTGCTGATTCGTCCACTCACTCCTTGATCGCAACCATCTTTTGTGCCAACGCATGAATCTCAGCCAAAGTTCCAAGTTTACGACTCATCTCGACAATTATGTGAGTCTGTGCATTCACAGCGCGGTATAATCCATCCCTGAGCTCCGGGAAAGAGCCAATATTCCTCGACAGCTCGTTAATTTTCCAGTAAGCCAAGTAACCTCCCAGGCCAAAAAGCAGGAAACCTGACACAAACACCACAAATATCCAGACGTCTTCAGAATCCTCTGCTGACAGTTGAGATAAGCAAATCAGGTTCCACTGTTTCCAGAAGTCCATGATATGTCCTACTGGATCTGTCCCAGAGGGGCACCCGGGGGCCCCTTCTCCTGTTCTCATCGTTGAAAAAAAATTTGTCAATCACGTTGAGAGACCAACTGACTAGGTACATTTTAGTAATTTCAGTTTTCCAGAAAAAATGTAGAAGCGCCGTACACCCAGAGACAGACTAAGAGCCTTGGGATAAGATAGGGAGGAGAGGAGGAGAAAAGTGTCTGTACTCTCCAAGAGCCGGAAGAAGCACATATATATTACATATACATATATATTATAAACAAATATATATTATATGCTTATAGATGATTGGTTTATAAAGTTAAAAACATGTAGAGGGATAAATCTACCTACATTTTCCTTTTCAAACACTTGAAAAGGAAAAAGGCACAAAAGACAAAAAGCACGAGAGGATATGAGCTGACTTGCCCTTTTGGGTGAGCTGGGGCTCCCCTTAGCTGCCCCGTAATTTGAACCCTGGTGAGGAACCACTCATCTTGGCACTAAGGAAGTATGTGAGACATTTCAGCTTTTAGATTAAGAAATAAAATTGACAAACGCAGAGCAAGGAGATACATTTTGCTTTTGGTTCTACTAAAAGGACACTAGAGGGTGCTAAAAGTAAGCCAAAACTGCATAGTCTCCCTTTAATTGATTGAAAAAGCAAGTCACCTCACACCAGAATCTTACTCTACTCCCACTTCCTTTTTGAAAAATGCAACAAATGCTTTTGACTGGCAGACCGAGAGGGCGGAGCCGCAAACAAATACACACACAGGCTTACAACGACATCGTGACATCATAATGTACCAGCTAACGTCATAGTGTACCTCTTAGCCAATAACGATGGCAGATATTAATTCAAATGCAGTGCAGTTTTTACCTGAAGATGGCACAACACTGACAGTTTTAGGTAGAATATTTAAATTTTACCTAAGATGCACTAAAGTGCCAAATTATTGACTACACATGTCGACAGCACGATTAGACACTCATTTATATAGTTTATCAGCAAAAGAAAGTTGATTTGGGGGTGACTTGCTCTTTAAATAAACTGGTATTTCATTTTTTAGACATGTTAAACAAAGTTAGAATGTCCAGTTAAGTAAAGGCTCGAGTTTTTCCCCTGCAGTAAAAGAGCTGTACGAACATCCTTTGATGTTTTTTGTTCTCAGACCTCCATGCTTCTCTAAACACCCTAACAATAACACAGGAACGAACACAGCAACAAAACGCTGAGGAATTAAGAGCATGGGGAACAGCAAAGACACTTGGGAATGATAAAGAAGAAGCTGCACGAACAGAGAAAAGTAATGAAGTTAAAAATCAAGTATGGTGGCTAAAATCTAAAAACAGCATGCAGAAGTAAAACAGATGATCTTTTTTCCCTAAAGTATTTCTTACTCTTAGAATAGAAACACATGTTATTCATTCACACAGGATGAAGACCCAGCTACTTTCTCCAAGGCCTGTGAGGACATGACTGGATCATCACACTAGGACTGCCACCGTCAGCATGGTCTACACATCAGCAGATGCATGGTGAGAGAGGTCCTTGGTCCTTTGAGCATCATTCTCAGCAATGAAGCGGTACATTACATTGATGAGCTCACGCTGGCACCTCCTCCAAACAGAATGCTCAAAGCTGCGCATGGCTGACCTGAGCCACTCCACAAATGCATCCCGCTCCCTGTCACCTTCTGGTCTGAGCTGATCCAGGAGCTGCTGCTGCAGGGCCAGGAACTGCTGGGAGCATTCAAACAGGTTTGTGAGCATGGTTTCCTCCTCCTCACTAGCTGCCACTCTTCTGCCACGAGTGGTGCTGACAGGAGTTCGCCTAGTTGAAAGTTGTTTCAGGGGGGTCATGGAGGACGCCTTAACAGGCTCAGGGTGGGCATCAGTCAGGTCAGCATCAGCATCATGAGCAGGGACAACCTTAGCCGGAAGGACAGCATTGCTGCTAGCCTTCTTCACCTGAAATGTACAAATTTTCACTAGATTAGCCGAATTAAACTCAAGACAAAAAGAAAAGTTTGACACTGAAGGAAATGTGTGCATCAGGGGTGTGTCCAGAAGCCCCCTCCCCGCAAAAAAGCTGGTCACCCCCCGGTGCCAATGAAGTAACCGGCAGTAAAACATCTAGAACATATAATCAATAAAAACATGAACAATAAAATATCTAATATAAGATGACATTTGGCAGTTTATTATTTTTTAATGTTTTAGTACAGGGGTGTCAAACTCAAACAGGGCCAAAATGAAACTCTGGGACAGAGTCGAGGGCCAAACTTAATATTTTTTGAAAAAGTGACGGCAAATCTGCACATTTTCTTTATCAACATATATGCAATTTTGAACCTTTTAATTTTGAAACAAACTTATTTTTGCATTAACACTGAATGTGGAATAACCAAATTACACACGAGCAAGTCAGTTTTAAATAAAACGCATCAGTTTATTACTTATGGTATATTCAGCATTTTTAAAATCTATTCAGGATTTATGTTTTCTTGTTGTTTATTTATTTTTCTTATTTTTTATTCTCCTGTAATACGTGTCATCGCTGCTGTGACATCTAGCTTTCCCCACTGAGGAACAATAAAGGGATTTTCTATTCTATTCATCCATCTGCAGCCTTTTCCACTTCCTGTTTTAATGTAGGTTAAATCTTTTCTCACGGGCCAACAACAAAATAAAAATATCATTTTATCTTAAATGAAAATGCAATATCTCACCTGTTAACTTTCATGTTTTGGAGCAGAAAAAGAGCATAAAACCTAAATATTTAAAGCTCAGTTTTTTCCACTGATTTACTGTGATGCTCACCTATTCCAGCCAGATACCTGCATCATGGGGTTGATAAGCTGAGCTGAGGAGGAGACTCCTGTTGTTTTGTTCACCTTCATCATGCCAACATTAGATGACAACAGGTGCTCACAAAGGTTTGTGCCGCTGAACATGCAGAGCGTCTGAGCAGCTTGACCACATTGGTGTGTGTCGAGGAGGAAAAATAAAAACGGCAGCAGCCACAGAGTCATGCTGATTTGAGCGTGTCGCTGGAGTTATATCAGCTCTGTCTGGAAGTTAGTTGGAAATCTTTCAGTCGTGAACACATTACTGAGCGGTTAAAATCTCAGTTTCTGGGCTTCAACGTCGGCAAACAGATGAGTAAACTCGGCACTGAGTGGGAGGAGTGTTTAGTTTGTCCGAGACAGTAGAGCTGCAACACCGGCAGCAGACGCTGGAAAAAACACTAAGGAGCGGGCGCTTCGGCTTCATGCTAACACCGCAAAGCATCATGGGAGTTGTAGTCTTTGCGGTAAAATCGGCTAGTGGGTAATTTTTTTATATATTTTTGATATTTATCTCGCGGGCCACATCAAAATGCTCTGGCCTGCGGGCCTTGTGTCTGACACGTGTTTTAGTATTTTCAGTATTAAACTGATCTTGGTTCATGCTCTAAAACATTTAATTTCTTGTTGATGTTATTTCATTGATACATTTTTTTTTATTAATATTAAGTTTTAAAGCTCACCTATGTCTGTTCTTAGCTGAAAAGTATTTAAATAATTACAAATTAATAAAAAGTAAAAATGCACTAAAATACTGGCCTGTAAATGACATTTACTTCATCCAAAGTGAATCCTCCTCTCTTTTCTGAAATTATCTTCACTTTACAGTGTCTGAGAAAATCACATTTCTATGATAATAAATGCATTTATTCATGGAAATGTGTCATAATTATTAATAAAAGTGCAACATTGGTGTTGTACTTTGACTTTATTTAGTCAAAGTAGCCAACTAAATTATGATTAATGCTTTGCTATTTTGTAAATATAGAATATTTTTTAAAGTTATGAGGCGTTTACGTGTGCCACCCTTTTCCAAATGTATGCCCCTACTTGGCCACCCCAAAACATTATTTTCTAGACACGCCACTGCTGTGCATGTGAAATATGGACTCACTGTCCTCTTTGGGACCTCAAAGATGTGTGGTCTCAGGAACTCAAAGCCCTTGAGGATCCAGGTGTCACGCTCTGTCAGCTCAGCGGAATCCTGTCTGGAGCTGAGCTTCTTCAGGCGACCATACCTGGTGCGCAGACTGGTGTACCAGGTCTTCAGTACAACAACATCAGTGTTCATCTCCTCGGCCTTTTCACGCCACATAGCCTCCTTCTTGTTGATGTCTCTATATATTTTGAGCTTCCGGTTGAAGATGATGGGGTTGCTCTTCAGCCACTCAACCATGGATGCTTCTTCCTCCTCTGACAGCATAGCCACCACCTTCTCTTTCTTCTGCTTTCTAGGACTAGACTCGCAGTCATTGTCAGAGTCCTCTAAAGGAGCGAGATACTCTACTGGGGAGCGCTCAACAAAAGCCTCTTCTGGTTTGTCAACAGCACGCGAGGTGGTGATCTGAGAAGATCCTCGACTATTTCCACCCCGCTTCCTTCCTCGTCTAGCGGGCTTAACCATGATCGCGATTCTTCTTCCCATGCGTCCATTAAGGCGACCGAAAGGCGTGCATTGGACGTCGCAGCCACGTGGTATGAGCGTGGAGTGATCCTATTGGTTGCAACAAGAGCGGCGATGGGACGCCATGAGCGGCACGTGAGCGCTGTCAGCGCGGAATGAACGCATGATTACAAACCGTCCCTACGTCGTGGAGCAGTTGACTTAAAGGGAAAACCCACATATATGTGGGAACGGGATGTACGCGTCTTTAAAGGAGACTTATTCTCTGGCAGTCTGTTACGTTTCATATCAACGCGTACAGCGGAGGTATCGCTCATTGGCCAAACATCAGAAGAACATGCAACTACAGGAAGAACATAACCATAAAACCAGATTTAACTAAGGAAGAGTTACAATATCCCCTTATTCACATATAATACTATTCAATTTGGGTGTATAGAAAAAAATAATCAGATTCAATTCGTTGTTAACAATTTGATA
>SSNQ01034598.1:533512-556446 GCA_006942095.1 Nothobranchius kuhntae
GTCAAAGTAGCCAACTAAATTATGATTAATGCTTTGCTATTTTGTAAATATAGAATATTTTTTAAAGTTATGAGGCGTTTACGTGTGCCACCCTTTTCCAAATGTATGCCCCTACTTGGCCACCCCAAAACATTATTTTCTAGACACGCCACTGCTGTGCATGTGAAATATGGACTCACTGTCCTCTTTGGGACCTCAAAGATGTGTGGTCTCAGGAACTCAAAGCCCTTGAGGATCCAGGTGTCACGCTCTGTCAGCTCAGCGGAATCCTGTCTGGAGCTGAGCTTCTTCAGGCGACCATACCTGGTGCGCAGACTGGTGTACCAGGTCTTCAGTACAACAACATCAGTGTTCATCTCCTCGGCCTTTTCACGCCACATAGCCTCCTTCTTGTTGATGTCTCTATATATTTTGAGCTTCCGGTTGAAGATGATGGGGTTGCTCTTCAGCCACTCAACCATGGATGCTTCTTCCTCCTCTGACAGCATAGCCACCACCTTCTCTTTCTTCTGCTTTCTAGGACTAGACTCGCAGTCATTGTCAGAGTCCTCTAAAGGAGCGAGATACTCTACTGGGGAGCGCTCAACAAAAGCCTCTTCTGGTTTGTCAACAGCACGCGAGGTGGTGATCTGAGAAGATCCTCGACTATTTCCACCCCGCTTCCTTCCTCGTCTAGCGGGCTTAACCATGATCGCGATTCTTCTTCCCATGCGTCCATTAAGGCGACCGAAAGGCGTGCATTGGACGTCGCAGCCACGTGGTATGAGCGTGGAGTGATCCTATTGGTTGCAACAAGAGCGGCGATGGGACGCCATGAGCGGCACGTGAGCGCTGTCAGCGCGGAATGAACGCATGATTACAAACCGTCCCTACGTCGTGGAGCAGTTTAGCCTAGTGAACTAGACCAAATTCTTGCTTTGCAAAGAATGGTCTAGGCATGCTCCATTAGAACCTCAGCAGCTCCTACCAGGACTCTGGCTAGCCAATCACAGCTCTCTAGAGGGGTTTCAAACACATAAAGAGCTGTGATTGGTCCATAATGGTGGGCCAATCACAGTGCTCTATCTGCTTAGTGAACAAATCACAGAGCTTTATCCGCTTTGTGGGCCAATCAGGGCACTCTGTATGCCTGGTGGGTGGGATGATGCAACAGAGTGAAACAAGAGTATGTCACATTCATTGTCCAATGGAATGCAGAGATCATTTGAAAGACAACGATAGAACCCGCCCCACAACTGAGAGCCGTCAACGGAGCATGGCCAGACTAAATAATACATTTATTTAGTCTGGCTTGCCAGGCTAGGAGCAGTTGACATAAAGGGAAAACCCACATATATGTGGGAACGGGATGTACGCGTCTTTAAAGGAGACTTATTCTCTGGCAGTCTGTTACGTTTCATATCAACGCGTACAGCGAAGGTATCGCTCATTGGCCAAACATCAGAAGAACATGCAACTACGGGAAGAACATAACCATAAAACCAGATTTAACTAAGGAAGAGTTACAATATCCCCTTATTCACATATAATACTATTCAATTTGGGTGTATAGAAAAAAATAATCAGATTCAATTCGTTGTTAACAATTTGATAAGTTTTGGGAAATTTTTTATTCACAAATGCCGTTTTATGAAAGTGAAGCCAAACTTTCCTTTCTTCCAAAACGATTTTATGCTATTTTGCAAATCTCTTACTATACAGGCTGTTACACTTGTCAGATTTAGTGAAGATGCTGTGAACTAAGGTCCTCTGTCTTTAAATATGTATTATTACTGTGTTATTATTAGTAGTATTAATATTATATTTATCTTATTTTATTCTTATTTCTTTATCGTGTCTTGTTAATCTTATAAATCCGGTTGTTTCTGCTGATTAGAATATTTCTAATGGTCTAGTTATAAGGTTTTGGTTTATCTACTGAATTGTTTTTGTTGAGTTTTGGTTGTTGTTACAATGTAATGTGATTGATGTTCACTAATTTGAAAAAAAATTAACTAAGGATTGTAATCCTTTCCAAATAAAAAATAAATGCATATATATATTATATTATCTCCCATCCAGACCCCAGCTGATCCATGTGTTGAGGAAAAATTAATATCATTTTAATTTCTAAAGCCACCATGGGCTACTACAGAAAGCATATGAATTTGTTTTTATTTTCCATTATCAGATTATTTATGATCTAAATACCAGGGGGGGGAAATTAAATGTTAAAATATGGAAATAATTAAAACAATTGTCAAACCACATTGGATACACTGTTTTGTTCCTCAGTTTTTATTTAGAATGGAAATATTCAATGCAAAAATAATTTCTACCAGTAATAAATTACAAAGTGTTTTATGAAGAGCATGTTGACCTTGGAAGGATCTAATCTTATTTTTTTCCTTCATTGATGCTATTGTTTTAATAAACATTTATTTAAAAAAATCAAGCTTGATTATATGAATCTAACAAATTCTAATAACCCAACAACAAAAACTAGCCAAAAATAATACATGGGCTTGTGTAATGGGCTACAATAATGAAGAGTAATCATGAGTGAATAGGATTGTAATCTATACTTTTTTAATGTCATAGTAACCGGAGGGAATCACACTTGTTCATTACCAAACACGAGACCTAAAACTCACAAAAAAATATGAAACAGTGAAATTGTTTTAGAACTGCTGAACTAACCAGTGAACTACTTGGCAGAGCGCTTTGACATTTAGCCAAATGCTTTCACACTAACTTTTCCTAATTAGGTTTACAAAGGAGGTTCAGATTAAGCAAATTAGCAGGTAACATTGATTAAATAAAAGAAAAAAAATGGCCACTGACTGGTGAAAATGTTTAATGTGAAATATTGACAGATTTCATCACGAGGCAATGTCGGAATAAAACTGAGCAAAAACAAACACACTCATGTCTTTATGGATGTTTTAAGGACATCCAATACTACATTCTGTTAAGAGTGAAACTAGTGATAACGTTCTCATCATCAGTGTAATGTCCGCATGGGTTTCCATTTTGATTCAATCTTTCTGAAGATCTTTTAAAAATGAGGATCAGACTGATTGTCCTCCCTCAGATGGTCTAAATCTCAGCTGTTCCTCATGAAAACAAACACACAGTGGACCACATATCGTTAACAGATAAAAGCAGACAACAAGAACATCCATCTCAATAAAAATATTGCTCTGATTGCAGCTGTGGCAGCCGCTTACGTTAAAGATCCTGCAGTAACACTTCGGGCTGAGCTGTCGGTGCACAGCAACAGGACGTCAGCTTCAGCAAACGCACAACAGCTAGGATGTAGACAACTTGTTCAGTACAACACACAAATACAGCATCAATACAGATAATATAAATGATTATATTGCATAAATTTAGTTTTTTACTGTTGTCAAGTATTACTACAGCTGTTTCTACCAAGGGCAGGATACATGGCTTATAAGGTTTTAATCATCATCTTGATGTTTGTCATCAGGAATACAACAGGTTCAGGTGGATGCAACACTAATGATGACGTGAGGAATGTTTACAAACATTCTGATACAGCTCACTGGACAGGAAACAAACACAGGTACAGCGATGCCTACAGAAACAGAGGGGGCAGAAATACACATAATAATTGTTAAGAGTTGATAAAATAAATCTAATGCAGAATAAAACTTTTGGAAAGGAAATATTTAAAATGGAAAATAACAAAAAGAATAGAAAATTGCAAACATTTTAAATTAACCAAACACACGAAATATAAAAAAAGAGGTTAAAATAACAAAGAGGAAAAGGGAAAAATAAAAGGTTTGTTTAGTCCAGCCTGCTGCCTGTTCCCACAATAACTTGTGATTATTTAAACGTTCTCCACCAACCAGCCACATTAATGCTGCATTCAGGGAAACAGTTTCACCATCAAGACCGGTAAAGCAAGACTAATTAAAGCTCAGACAGTACGCGTTTTTATCAGTGACCTTATTCAGTGTTTACTGATGGCGTGTGAGCATTTTTAACCGTTCATTTAATTTCATGTTCAGGTAGCCATGTTTTTGTTATTGCCTTTTTGTCCTTCCTATCATTTTATCCCTCAGGATAAATCATCAGTGGTGTTTTGACAGTGAGAGCTCCAGTTTGCTCCTGAACTAAAAAGAACAGACTCGTTCTGAATGCAATTGTACAGCAATAAATACGATTCTACAAAAGTAATACAAGCACTTCCATTAAAAATAGAGAAGCCTTTGTGTAACAGGTTAAATGGGTTTAAATTTTCACGATGTTCACGTGTAAACCTAGAAACAAATGACAGAAAACAGCTAGCTGTCATCTGGATACAGTAAATAATCTACTTTACAGGAAAAAAAAAACACACCACTCGTTCTCTAAACACATCTCTAAAGACTACTGTTAGGAGTAAATGCTGACTGATACTTTTATCTGACTACATCTAAATCTAAAATACTGCAGCTCGGATTGTTTTTCTCTAATGTGTAACGACTCAACCGCAGGCAGGCAGAGCTGATGGAAAACTGTTCTGTAAAGTGCATCAGAGAGGTTAACAGCACAGCAACACAACGATAACAGCAGCAACGACAAACAGTAAATGTGGTTCCCTTTATGACCTTCTGCTATAGAAATCTTTAGTGTTTGCTGATTAAAAAAACACATCAAGAGAGTAGTTAAAGGGTGACTCAGGTCTCAATTTTGGTAAAAGTCTTAAACAGAGGTGTACGTTATAAAATCAGACAGCTTTTAGTGTGCAGAGTCAACATTGAAGTGCCATGTTGCTGCCTGACTCTAGGAGCAGAAACAGCTGGTCAGGTCCTCGGTTGGATCACTTTTGGGTTTACAGCAGAGGTCCGGCTCAGGAGCCTCAGTAAGGAATCTGGTTCTGGTAATACTGCAGCATGTCGTAGGTTTTGCTCCTGTAGGAACAAAACAGAACACATATCAATAAAAAAAAACATGTTTAACTTCCTAAAACACACACCTGGCTAAGTACTTTAAACCGAAAGTCCCACCAAAAAGAGGAAATATTAAAATAAAAGCATAAACAAGTAAATGAAAGTACAAAATACAACATCAAACTTTTAAGTGTAGATTTATTTATAAATCAAATGTGAAAAAGTACGTCTACATTATACATTATATATATATATGTAAACTATGAACTAGTTTGTTTATGGAACGGTGAGCTTAATTCAAACATTTTTTCAAACTACGAACAAAACTAGTTGGTTTTAAAAATGAACTTTCTGAACACTGTGCAGGGGTCTCTTGTATAAATGAATGCCATGTGAGTTGACCTCTATGGGAAAAAAGCTTTTATGCTCCTTTTTCAGGAAGTAGAAGTTAGTCAAAGGAGTAAGGAGCGGAAGACTGCAAGATTTGGAGTTTTATTTCCTGATATTCAGACATCTCTCCCCTGATTGGCTAACAGAAACACAACTCTACCACTAACTATTTGCTCCACAACACTGACATTTTATCTCCACAAATACCACAAGCCTGAAGGAGTTCTGCTGTGTGGTGGAGTTGCTAATGCTAATGGTTAGGTTCTACTAGCCGAGACGTTCTCTACTGCTTCCTGGACAGTAAACCAACAACAGCCTTTCCTGTCAAGAGTCAAGATGGGTGAGTCCATGAATGTTAATTTGCAGTGTGATGTAGAGCTGACTGGCTTGTCTGATCTGAGTATTTCCCCGTTCATTTTCTATTAGCGGCTAATGCAGGAAATAGGACTAGAAGAGTATTTTCACGTTCAGCATGCTTGTGAAACTCAGAGTGACTAATCGTATTTTTAAAAATATCAAGTAAAAAATGGTTTCTCAGTAAACTTGCTCTTTAAAAATTCCAAAAGTTCCCATTTCTGGTCAGCAGGAGTTGATTTGACCTGCTGTGAAATTTCTGCAATGACAGCAGCCTGTTAAAATATACTTTTTAAAGTTTTTATTGTAAGACCTGAATTGTTTTAGGTAATTTGTTTTAATATAATCCTTAGTTTTTGTGGCATTTTTATGTTAATGCTACTGGAAAAAAATACTGACAAAAGAAATAGGTAAAAATTAAAAAAACAAACCAAAACATGTAAGGTTTAGAAAACTAGCAAAGATGAATCTTTCTGTTGGTGCTCCAACTGCAGGAGGAAAAAGTAGTTCCTAACTGAAGGCAGAACCGAGACTTTGTCTCACCTGCTGCTGAGGAAACAGCTCTGGATGACTTTGATCATAAATGCTGCTGCTTCTTTCTCACTCATCTGCGGATTAAAGCGCCCTCTGAGGAGACATCAAAGAAAGATTTTAAGAAAACCCTTAACCCCCTTAAATTAGGTTCTATGCAAATGTCCTCATCTATAACACATCGCACAAGACGTACAGAATTAGAACATGCTGTAAACTTGCTCATCAGAAGATTTAGAAATAATTACATTAATAAAGAGTGTCATGATCTGATCTGATTCACAAAGGGCTGAGAGGCCATCATAATGAGTAACATGAGGATTTGGATGATCAAAAAATAAATATAGGATTTTTTTCAATTTATTTATTTAGGTTCTCGTGGGGGTTTCACACCCAAGAAATTATGTGCAATAAAAAAAAAAGGTAAATTAATAAGAAAAGACCCATTTCCCCGTGCGAGTCAGAGGTTTGCTGTTGTGTTGCTGGAATTTATTTAACATGTTCAAAACACGTGCATGACACACATCTCTGAAACATCTGGAACCCTTCTCAGTGTGGTTTTGGAGGGTCAGAAAGCGTGAGAAATGTGGTAAAACGTTGGTAGGCAAATTTAAAGGAAAGAAAAGTGGTAGAACTGCAGGATTTTCCATTCAGTTACACAATTTGCCCTACATGACCACAAATATGGAAATAGTCACAAATACATACCAATTCAGTGTGACCTCAACTGAAAGTTCACTAACAGATGCAGCCCAGTCAGACTCCAGTCTTAGATTTAGACACTGTTCTGAATCTTTCACCAAGTCCTAATCTTTATTAGTTTGTCTTTTACAAACAGCCGCCATGACAGATATGAAGCTGCAGCTCATGAGCGTGTGACACACACACACACACACACACACACACACACACACACACACACACACACACACACACACACACACACACACACACACACACACACACACACACACACACACACACACACACACACACCTTGCTGATCTTACTTAAGGAGTTTTATGGTTTGTCCTCTGAAACATGGAAGTCCTGTGTCCAGCATGAGGGTCACCAGAGAAACCACTGCATCCATGTAAGGTCTAATGAGACAAAGAGACAATAAATACATCAAATTAAACCAACAATTAACATCCACATCACTTCACCCGTTCCTTCTTCTACAAAGGCACTAACTGGGATAACATTACCCACCAAACACTTGAAGCATTTCAGTGCGCTGCTGTTTCTCACCTCACAGCCAGATATCCTCTGACACACATCTCCATGAACCATTTAAAAGGCGTAGCCTCCATTTTGCCTCCCATGATCATCACCATCTCATCTGTCAGCTTGATGTCAGGCTCCCAGCCCAGGTTTCCACCAGGAGAGCTCTCAAACATGAAGCCAAAATCTGGAGACAGCAAAGCTGACGTAAATCCAAAGAGTCCCCATAAAACAAAACCTTCTCACAGAGGCTCATCTTCAGTAGGAGCAGGTTGAATCAGAAATCTAGTGTTCTAGGTGAATCTGAACAGTCAGAGTATACCACACCGATGTGGATGAGGTGTCCCTTGCTGTCCAGCATGATGTTGCCGTTGTGCCTGTCTTTGATCTGCAGCAGGAACAGCAGGAGGCTGTAGGCGGCCATGCTGCGGATAAAATTGTACCGAGCCTGAAAACAAAAAAAGAACAGCAGCTATTAGATGGCATAAAGTCTATTCTTGAGTTACATGTTTGTATTCAGAAAGTTTCTAAACTGAATAAACCTGAGTTTATTTTAGGGGGAAATGATGAAACGAACATGAACTGTGTGGGTCAGTTGGTACCAAACAATAATAGCCTTAAACCTTTACGTCAGGAGATGTTTGGGACTGGTTCATATCTTAAAGGGATTCTAGGCAGTCTTCGTTTGCTTTTAGCACCACCTAGTGTCCAGTTAGTAAAACCAAAAGTGAAACTCATCTCCTTGCTGTGCATTTGTGTTTTTAACTGCTTAATCTAACAGCTGAAACGTCCCACCAGCTTTCATTAGTGTCTACAGGAGTGACTCATCACTAAAACAAACAAATTAGCTGTGTTCATGATCTGAAACATGCAGGAAACGTGCTGGAAGCAGACTGCAGCACCAGGCATGTTAGCTCCACTTTACTACGTTCAACAGGCACTCTGAAGTTGCAAGTGCAGTAGGGCTGGTGGGGTCTGAGTGACATTTCATTAACCTTGTTAAGGGTCTTAGTGCATACTGGCTCAAAGTGATTTCAAATTATGGAAAAGTTACAAAATATGGTGTTAATATCCCTTTGTGCCTGTGGGCTCACAGATGTGGCAGTGATGAGGCCATTTAAATTTAAATGCTTTAAAGAATTCTTTCACAAAATGATCCTGAGCAGAAAAAACGTAAGTGGGTAACCTTCTGGAAGGCGAGGGTGGATTCATCTCCGTACTGGTTACGGAAGTAATCATACATCCCAAAGTCAGTCTGCCTCCCAAGCTGGTCTCTTGACTTACAGTCTGGGATGCACTCAATCACACCACACTGAGGAAACGAGACAAAGTAAGGTCAGACATTTTGATCTGCCAGTAGAATAATGTGACATGTAACACCTCATCCTTATACAACAGCTGTTCTGTAAATGCACCCTAGAAAAAAAATCTGTCATGTTAAGCTAATTCCATGACATGGTTGCATCCACTACACAGAGGATTATGTTCAAGTGGGTCATCAGCACAAAGTTATTGAAGTTATGAAAGCAAACATGGCTGGAGTCTGTTATAATTCCTATCAGCCAGTAGGAAAAAATACGTTTGGACTGAAGCCTCTCCGGGCTCCAGTACCAGTGACCTGGTTACACTGAGGAGGGGTTTGGCTCATCTCTGCACGTAAACGGGACAAACACTCTGGTGGAGCGGTGAGTTAAAACATTAGGAGAGCGGACGTGCCACCACAGTAGCAAGCCCGGCTTGCGTTGAGAAAGAGAGTGGCAAGCGAGTCTGTGGCTGAGTGAAAACAACAGACATTAAAATCTGCTGACGACGCGGCTGCATTTCTAAGTAAAAGCATGCCAGGACACAGCTCTGTGAGAGAGAACTGGGCCTGCCTGTCCCATCAGCAGTAGGTGAAGCGCACCGCTCCCCCGGCCTCACAACCAGAGTGAGCGTGAGAGAGGCATAGCAACTTGAATAAGACAAATGGGTTTGTGTATGTGAAATAATGCTAGTTAAATGATTCCCCTGGTGTTGTGTGTGCATGGTGTCCTGTAGCTGATATTATAACTAATATAATCTGTCTTTTGTTTTATTTTCATAAGCCTGATTGCTTGGTGCCCCCTGTACGCACTGCTGGCGCTGTAAACTGGATTGGGTTTTTTATCCTCCAGGAACTTACACATACATTTTTTGATGGGAGTGGCAGTCTGACTCAGATCACCTAGCATAAAAATCTAAATCCAGTCATTTTCCACGTCAGTGACAGCAGATAAAATCTGATAAGAAATAAAGTTCTGATAAAAAAAAACTTTTCAAAGTAGCATAATTTGATAAAAGCAACAAAGAATACATTTTGGCCCACAGAAACAGCAACAATCAGACAGCCAAGCACATTGATGTGTTCAGCTTTATTTCATGTGGGTTTATGCTTTCAGCCTGCCTCTCGGATTTGTTTTGTGTGTCGGTTCCCTCAGCTTTTAAAAGCTGTTTTCAAAATTGTGTTGAAACTTTTTCCTGTGAGTTTCTCTGGCTATTTTCAAGCAGATTGTTTTACCCCGGGTGAAGTGGCCACCACTCTGTAGGGGAAGACAAACAGATCCAGACCGACCAGCTGGAAGATGTTCTTAAAAAGCCCAATAATCTGCAGAGCCAGCATATCCTGGAGGAATGAGATCCACACAGCAGGGTCATCAACAACTTTCATCCACACCTGACGCACAGCAAATCAATTAAAGACATGTGGTCACCTGTCTGCAATCATCTCCCACTTTAAAGATGGCCGCCTGCCAACAGACTCTGCAGGAGCCGTCGGAATTCTCCTCTCCGTCCTCCAGAGAGTCTGAAGGACAACGGAGACCCTCCCTCTCTAGTTCACTCACCCCGCAGCGCTTCACCTTAAATTTAGCCAGATAGGGCGCCTTAGCAGCACTAGGGACATATAAGCACAGCTATAAAATACACAGAGAGTCAGATTAATCAAACAAAACCGCCATGAATAATTACCTCTGCATGGGAGTTCCAGACTTATAGTCTATGTCCAGTACTATGGCCTCTGGATTACTTGGCAGGTAACAACCTGAAAAACACAGATGGGATGAAAAACCATGAGCTGTCCTCAGACAGGAAGCAGGGAGACAGAAAGTTTTATAGAACAAACATTGACACACTGTTTATTTTACAATGTTCAATTTAATAAGTTTACTTTTTGTTGGAGCATCACAATAAAAACACGGAGAAGTCTGGATAGAAAACTAGTAAAATTATAATTTAGGGTCATTTTTTGTGAAGAAATCAGGACTTCATAACTGACTCACCCTTTCATGTTTTTATTTAAACTTGTTTGAATGTATGTACTAAACCTGAGGAAAGCTTGTTGGAAGAGATGTCAAAAGTGTTACATAATGTTTGCAGAATGTTTTGTCTGAAGACATTCAGACTGTATTAATCCCCAAATGGAGCTCTGGTTGTTCCAGTAGCAGTCAGTTAAAAAAGTCCAAAAGTGGGCAGATACCTGGCTGCACCTTGATGTCAGACAGAGCCTTGAGACAGGCTCGTTTTCTCTCCTCTCCCTTTGGAACAGGCCTGAGGCACAAACACATGAGATGAGGGTTTTGTTTGCTGCAGAGTGGGGAGGCTGAGAAGCTATGCTCTCACTTGATGATGGCGGACACGTTGGTGATCTTGTTGAAGAAGTCAAACTCTCTCTGGTAGAAATCCTTGGCTGGACCCAACTGAGAGCCCATGATCTCCTCCACCATCTGCTCCAACAGCTCCCCAATGTCAGCTGTACAGAAACAAACATCAATCAGTGTTACCTTTTGTCTCTTTTACAACAACATATGAAATAAAGCACGTTAAACTAACTCAGTTACTAGAGACAAACATGACAAAGAATACAAAAGAAATCTGTCTACTTCATGGCATGTGCAGCGAGGACAAATCAAATGTAACTGTAACTTTAAGTACAGACATTTTCCACAGAATAACGCTAGTTAAGACAATAAATCGTTACAGCAAATGTCCAAAATGATCTAAACATTCGTACATACATGACACTCTAAACAAAACAATGTTTAGTTTCAAACACAAGTCTGGTCAAACCAGGATTTCATCTTTCAGCTGATTAACAATAGACTGTTATTAATCTGCAACAAAAATACATCATGATGTTAAAAAATGTAAATGAAAAATCCAACACGATCGCTGGGATTTCAGACAGCTCTTTTATTTTTTAACTTATTTTTCAAGGATTTCAGCTAACGTGAAATAAAAAATCAGACCCATCCTAGAAATGATCATTTGAGGAAATAACTGGTTTATTTTCAGATGTTCATGTTCTGTAGCCCATGCAGTCTCATCTGTATTAGATCACTGCTGTAGGAGAAAAACAAAGATGGCTGCCTGTCAGAGAAACAGGTGAGGTGTATTTTAGTAACTCAGCGGCTGAGCCGGGAAAAACTTAGTTTGCTCTAAGAAGCATCAAACCACAGATGCTTTTTTTGAGGGAACTAAATTAACTATTTTCTTTTAACTGTTATCAAAATTTACTCTTAAACAGGTTTTATTAATTAGTTTACACCCACCTAAAGGATTATTAGGAACACCATACTAATATGGTGTTTGACCCCCTTTCACCTTCAGAACCGCCTTAATTCTACGTGGCATTGACTAAGCAAGGTGCTGAAAGCCTTCTTTAGAAATGTTGGTCCATATTGATTGGATAGCATCTTGCAGTTGATGGAGATTTGTGGGATGCACATCCAGGACACGAAGCTCCTGTTCCACCACATCCCAAAGATGCTCTATCGGGTTGAGATATGGTGACTGCGGGGGCGGTTGTAGTACAGTGAACTCATTGTCATGTTCAAGAAACCAATTTGAAATGATTGGAGCTTTATGACATGGTGCATTATCCTGCTGGAAGTAGCCATCAGAGGATGGGTACATGGTGGTCATGAAGGGATGAACATGGTCAGAAACAATGCTCAGGTAGCCCGTGGCATTTAAACCATGCCCAAATGGCACTAAGAGGCCTAAAGTGTGCCAAGAAAACATCCCCCACACCATTACACCACCACCACCAGCCTGCACAGTGGTAACAAGGCATGATGGATCCATGTTCTGATTCCGTTTACGCCAAATTCTGACTCTACCATTTGAATGTCTCAACAGAAATCGAGACTAATCAGACGAAGCAACATTTTTCCAGTCTTCAACTGTCCAATTTTGGTGAGCTCGTGCAAATTGTAGCCTCTTTTTCCTTTTTGTAGTTGAGATGAGTGGTACCCGATGGGGTCTTCTGCTGTTGTAGCCCATCCACCTCAAGGTTGTGCGTGTCGTGGCTTCACAAATGCTTTGCTGCATTCCTCAGTTGTAACAAATGGTTATTTCAGTCAAAGATGCTCTTCTTTCAGCTTGAATCAGTCGGCCCATTCTCCTCTGACCTCTAGCATCAACAAGGCTTTTTCGCCCACAGGACTGCCGCATACTGTATGTTTTTCCCTTTTCACACCATTCTTTATAAACCCTAGAAATGGTTGTGTGTGAAAATCCCAGTAACTGAGCAGATTGTGAAATACTCAGACCGGCTCGTCTGGCACCAACAACCATGCCACGCTCAAAATTACTTGAATCACCTTTCTTCCCCATTCTGACCTTCAGTTTGGAGTTCAGGAGATTGTCTTGACCAGGACCACACCCCTAAATGCACTGAAGCAACTGCCATGTGATTGGTTGATTAGAAAATTGCATTAAGGAGAAGTTGAACGGGCATTCCTAATAATCCTTAAGGAGAGTGTATACGACAGGTGTTTGTTGACGACTTTAACACAGAAAAACAAGTCTGGCAAAGAGTCAGAAAGGAGATTCACTCGTCCTCGTCTTACTTTTGTGACTAACGCATAACAGCTGCTGCCACACAGTTGCTCATGTTCTTTAGACATGTACATACCAGATATTGTGCAAGCAGTTTAACGTTCTTGCTAACTTCACCATTTGAGGTGGACCTCTAATCACATAGAATAAAATCGAGCAGATTTCTTTATTCTCAGGAAGTTTATTCCTCTTCAAATTTATTCTTTCCTTCCAAAGTACGAATCAGAGCGATTCTGAGTTCTGTTCATTTGGAAATGGAATCCTGCACCCTGTTAGATGGGAAACTCTACACCACCTGGCTGATACTCTGTAGAGCATGTGATCCACTCATCTAACTGCGTACCACCAGAATGTGAAGGGATGAATAATACATTAGCCCTTTTTATAAGACACATCGTGTTGGCAAATCAGCGTAATATTATCACAACGGTGTGTCTCATAAATGCGCAGTGTTAGCATGGCGATGCATGAATTTTGCGGCATTCGTTCCGCCTCGCTTGGTAGTAATATTGTGATAATTATCTGTCTTACAAATGACGATTGCGCCCTGGCACAACAGAGGGAGGTGTCACGATGAATTAGGGAGTTACTGTCGCACTCTGGCCGAGCAACTGGATTGAAAATGAAAGTAAACACCGGGCTGAGACTGCAAACTGGAGCGCTGCTTCTCTCAGGTCATACAGGTCTCTCTTTTATGAACTGGAGATCAGATCACCAGAGACTGCACGGGGACAGACACCTTTAAGAGCAGCTTGTTAAAAAAGTTAACAATCGCAGCTTGAATCACAATAAAAACCAAGATAAACTGAAGTGCGTCTGAAGATGTCTTGTCTTGTAATGTAATGTAGTGTAAAGTGCTTTGGAGTCCTCTGACTCCTCTTGTTGTAACCATCGAACATTTACATTGTTTATTTGATATAATAATAATTATAATAACAATATAAAATGCTTTAAAAAAAGAATACTATGACATGTTTGTCGGACAAAACTGTATTAGACTCCGACAAGGTCACTTACGGTCTTTCTGGTGTCCCTCTTCATCCGTGTAGATGTTGGTCTTCATGTTCCAGATGAACTGGTGAGCGAGAAGCTGAGACTTCTGCGCCGCCCACAGGATGTACTCTCTCACATAACCCATCTGAGCAGGACGAGAGAGGTTAATGAGGGCTTGAGACAAGTTGGGAAGAACGCAAAGCTTTTTATGTTCACCTTATCGTAACGAAGTGCTTGCACAATCTGAGGGATGTAGAACAGGATGGCATCCTTGGAAGATAAAAGCATTTTTTATTGATACTCACTTATGCTGAAAAATAAAACAAGGACATTCCTCTGAGATGCTGCATGTATGGGACCTACAGGAGGAAAGGAGCGCAGCACTTTAACCCCGTACTGAGCAGTGAGGGGATGAGGAGGATACATGCTGCTGAAGTAGGACAGTCCGGTGGGCGGGTCGGCTGGAGCCCAACACAAGATGTGGCTCAGCTCAGGAGAGTCAGCATCAATGGTATGCCACGTCACCAGGAACTGGTGAACAGAGGAGACAAAGATTTAGCTACAAAGTCAAAATGAGAGATTCCTCAAGCTGCAGACCTGAGTGGTCACACCTTGACGGCTTCGGGTACGTCGCTGACCGCTCCAGGTTCCAGTCGCACCAGTCTAGTCACTTCAGCAACAATGGCGTCATTTTTAAACCTGAAAACCAACAAGTGAATCACAAAGCAATAAGATTTTTTATTGAGATTATACGACTGGTATACTTTTCAATTTTAGTCCATGCTTTTTTGATCTCTTATTTTTGCTGTCTATTTCTCTTCTCTACACAATTTTGTTCTTTCGGTATCAAGTTAAGTTTTGGAACAAACTACAGCAAACTCCAAACATCTAGATCCTGTCTATGTAATAAGTTACTTATCTACACTGAATGAATATGAGAAAACATCAACTACATAAAACTACAGAAAAGGCAAAGATACATTAACCCGTAAAGTGAAAGTGGTACAGTCTCATGCAGATAGCTCACCGTGCTGGTAGTTGCATAGCCAGGTAAGGAGCAATACTCCAGGCCAGATTGACGTTGTCCTTCCACTGTTTCTCAGTCAGACTGATGTACTTGGACCTCCAGTTGGCGATGCTGGTCTCCACTGACTGCTCTGTGGCGATGGCCAGCTCCTGAGTGGAGAGGGGGTTGTACCATGTTGTCAGGCGTTCGATCTCACTGGCCTGACAAAACAGAAGAGGAGTCAGAAACAGAAGAAAATAACAAACACTTATAATCAGAAGCTTTCTTTGGACTCACCAGCAATGCCAGTAGCAGAGTGCGGCGCTTCATGTAGTATTTATGAAGTTGCGTTCCTCTATTACTCTTCTTGGACGTGCCTTGGAAAAACAGAAATGTAGAAAGTTAAACCGTTAATTCTGCCATGCTGGACGAGTAATTCAACCACATCAGGTGGGTTGGAGCAGAGATATGTCTAAAGCATGCAGGACAGCGGCCCTGGAGGACAAGGATGGGACACCACTGTCTTACAAATAGTACAATCTATTTGGACTGACAATAAAAACAAAGGCCTATAATAATCCATTACCAGAGCCTTTAATGTAGAGTCCTATATACGACACACATAAAAAGCTAATCTTGTCTTAAAAGTCTTTACTCAATCCTCAAAATAAAATATGTTCCAACTTGGTCATGCTGGACACAGATACAACAATCTTAAAGGTGTGGATCACTCGTTTAACCAGTCCATGTGCCATCTTGTTTCTTTAGCATATTTCATTGATGCAGATATGGAAACAGAAACTATATCTTTATGGCAGGCTGCTTGTCCAATGCCCTAATGGTACATTGTAGTTAAGGTTAATTGGTAGGTTGCTTCTTTTACACACCTTCAAATATAGTAAAGAATAGACTAGCAATACAACAGTCAATGTACAAAAAATAGAAGAAACACAAGATTTATTATGTGTGTGCTAGCGCTGGGCGATGTGGCCTCAATTAAAAATAAAGATCGTTTCACCTCGATAACGATAAATGGACAATAACTCAGAAACTACATGTACAGTGGCAGTTAAAGGGAACGATGACTGTGGTAGATATGGTCGAGGAGAAGCCTGTTACCACAAAAATCTTTCAGAAACATTTTGGATTTGGTCGCTGCTGCCATCCACCACCTGCTTCCCCCGCTTACTGCTTCAACATTTGAATCAATCTCCATTTCCTCATTGCCATTCCTTTCATGTTACAAACTGAATGGGGTAAAGTCACATGACCACAAAAGTCACATGACTCTACCCAATCCAGTTCTTAGCCCAGCATCTTAAAAGATTAGGAGCATCAGCAACCTACTCCATCAGCAAAGGATCATATGCAGCTTTTAAGAATACCAGCTGGACTGGCTCTCTGATGTCTGGGTCAGATCCAGCTCACAGAAGCCCGCATGGGCTCCAGAACCGGATCACAGGCATCTCTCTCTCTCTAAGCGCTAAACTACGTTACATGAACAGATATTAACAAGTATGAGACAGCTGACAGACACTCAGTAGTATTAATATAAAATTAACTATTAACAATTTTAATTGTCTGGTACATGATAGTAATCGGTACAATAACGTGATGTTAGCACACGAGTTTAAGCTAGCATCGTTAACTCACCTGCTGCTAACCAGCTGTTCTCCTCAATCTCTCTGCTTTCTCCCTCTGGTTTACCTCTGCTCTCTGGGGCGTAACTTTATGGTTTTGGTCCATCATAAATAGAATTATAAACATTTAAAGTTTCCTCTGTGATAGAGCCGCATTAGGATCCATAGTTTTCTCTGGATTAAGCTAACAGGACCCCCTCAGCTGACGTGACTTAGTTTGGCAAAAAAAAAAAAACCCTTGTCACAAAAATGACTCTAAAATCCTAAATTATTTAAGTATTTGTAAAAAAATGTTTCAAACGAGTTTCTATTATGTTTCTCTAACCTGCAGTTTGCTCTTTAACATTTATGGACTCACCCATCTTGACTCACAACAGGGAAGGCTGTTATTGGTTTAGTGTCCAGGAGACAGCAGAGCACGTCTCAGCTAGTAGAAGCTAACTGTTAACATTAGCTACTCCACAACACAGCAGAACTCCTTTAGGATTGTGGAGATAAAACATAAACAATGCTGAGCAAACGGGGTCATTGGTAGAGTTGTGTTGCCGTTCTCCAATCAGAGGCCAGATGTCCAAATATCAGGAAATAAGACTCCAAATCCTGCAGTCTGGTGCTCAGCTCTGAACTGGTTCACTTCTAGTTCCTGAAACAGGCGCACCTGAGCTTTTCATCCGCGGAGTATGACTTAAAAGGCATTCATTCCTAATCAACACCTCTGCAAATGTGTTTAAAAATATGAGTGATGATGATCTTTAGAGGATTGTACACACCATCTCATGTCATGTGTCTGCTAGAGCATTGCTAGACCTTTTAGATTGGTGAATACAGATATAAAAAGCGAAGATCGTTTCTCTCTTGAGCAGGGCTGGGCGATATGACCTAAAATCAATATCACGGCATATTGAGGAGTTCACCTTGAACACGATAAATAAACATAACTACATGTATGCGCAAAAACAAAAGTTGTCCACTAGATGGGGCTGCCACATGTTTTAGGTTGAGTCATGTTGTCATGTGACTCTCATGCAGCTTCTTAAAGTGACATGAATGTCACCAACCTACACACACATCTTTTCATTTTTTATTACAGAATTTATTCACATGAGAAAAATGATATTGCTAGAGTCAGAAATTTCTATATAACGATAAATTTTCTATTTATTGCCCAGCCCTACTCTTGAGCACAAGCAATGCTGTACCTGACTTCTTGGACGCGGTGGACATGCCACTTGATAGCGGGTATGTGTTGATCCACCCCTGACCACTCTGCTGGGAGCGAGCGCTGGAGTCTATGTTGCTCCTCAGGTCTGCGGCGTTCATCACCGACAGACTGTTCAAGCAAGCGTCCTGATTATCTGCTCAGATAAACAAACCAATCCTCTGTTAAAAGAGCTGAATCAGTACTGTTCACAGGATTTCTCAACAGTGATAAACATTTATATGATCAATGACGAAGATTTGTCTGAAGAGCGTGATGACTTGTTTAACTTAGTCTTCTTCTGCTGTGATGGTCATGCATTTGAAAGCAGGGAATTCCAGATAGAGATAAATGGAGGTAGAAGGTGCCTCAGACCACTGACACTTGGTCAGAAGTTCTTGGATAAATCTGATCCAGGATCTGTGATTTGAGAACTCCTCTAACTGAAGCGCTTTGATGTTTATGACAATGAGACCATGTCTTTTCACTGAGTCATCAGGAATGAGGAGGATAGGATTTTCCGAGGTGGAAGAAAAACACATTGTGGTTTCTTTATTTGATACCAAAAACTGATCAATAGAGGAATGTGGGGGGGAGGGGCAGATGAGTGGGCTGATGAATTATCATGCATCTTGACGCTGCTGACAAATTTGTGCTTTTCCTCACAGCTGCAATAAAGATAAGCAACAGATTATTAGAATGGAAAGAAAAAAGAAAGAGAAAAAAAGTGTTTCTTAAAAGTTACAGTTAGGTGAAAACGTTTATCACGGAGGCAGCACTGTGAGGATAAGCAGTGCCAAATTTGACACATGTAACAGAATGTCCATGCTGCAGCGCAGCCGGATCTCCACCACTTTGCGCTTACTTAAGATCGAAATCGGAGTAGTGCTGGACACAATAAGCGATCCAAATATCCCAGCAGAGAGTGTACTCGGGACTGGAGTAGTACCAAGCTCACCAGGTGTGACCAACTGGTACGCTGCCAGGTACTTCTTGTCTGACAGGATGCTGGCGTAGAAGCGAGTCACAATGCAGATGTCCTCACGGAGATGCTTGTCGCCCTGGGTGGGAAACTTCGGAGCAACACTGAAACAAGACCACAGAGAACTACTAGATTATAAAAGGCTGAGTTAGTTATTTATGCGGAGAAGTTCTCATCTGATCTAACCAAGCTTTAGGATTTGAGACCATCAATGGTGGTGAGTTTATTACTTACATTTCTAAAACACTATGACAGATTACTGTGATGCACCATATAAGCATTCACATCGTTTAAAGGCTCCTCTGAGATGCTTTAGGCATCTGTGAATGATGATTTTTTGTTATACATAAGAAATGTTGCAATATTATTTGACAGTATTATTATTGCTTGCTACCAAAAGGTGAGCGATAATGTTTTTGCCTGTGTCTGTGGTTTTTAGTAAAATATTTCATGAACCACTAAGTACATTTTAATGAAAGTCTCAGAAGTAACAAGTGGATGTACATCAGCAGCTAAATAGCTTCTGGAGCCCAAGATGGCCATGTCAGCTACCATCAACTTTGGACAACATACAATTAGTTATAATAATAATAATAATAATAATAATAATAATAATAATAATAATAATAATAATAATAATAATAATAATAATAATAATAATGATAATAATAATAATAATAATAATACATTTTATTTAAAAGCGCCTTTCAGAACACCCAAGGTCACTTGACAGAAAACACTTAATAAAATACAATAAAATAACAATAAAACGCAAACAAGAAAAAACAAAGAGAGAAACAGTTCAATAAAATCAGAGGTTGTAGGCAGATTTAAACATATGTGTTTTGAGTTTTGTTTTGAAAAGGGTAAAACTGTCAATGCTCCTGATGTCTGGGGGAAGTGAGTTCCAGAGACGAGGAGCAGAGCGGCTGAAAGCTCTGCTCCCCATGGTAGCGAGACGGGCAGAAGGAACCGCAAGATGGATGGAAAAAGAAGATCTGAGAGAACGGGATGGGGTGTGAATACTTATAAGGTCTGAGATATATGGAGGAGAGAGGTTGTGGATTGCTTTGAAGGTATGGAGGAGAATTTTGAAGATGGACCTGAATTTAACTGGGAGCCAGTGAAGCTGCTGGAGAACTGGGGTGATGTGGTGAAAGGAAGGGGTTCTGGTGATAGTACGGGCTGCTGAATTCTGGACCAGTTGCAGTTTATGAAGGAGTTTGTTGGGGAGACCATGAAGAAGTGAATTGCAATAGTCGAGACGGGAGGCGACGAGGCTGTGGACGAGAATGGCGGCAGTGTGAGGGGTCAGTGAGGGGCGGAGACGGTTTATGGAACGTAGATGGAAGTATGCTGACCGAATTATGTTATTAATGTGAGCCTGAAAAGAAAGTGAGCTGTCGAGGATGACACCCAGACTCTTGACCTGAGGGGAGGGGGAGACTATGGCACTGTCTGTTATGACTCAGTCAGTTTAATAGACATTCATTTGATGCAAGTAAGTCACAGCAAATAATCTGAGAGATAAAAGATTACACAAATTCTTGCAATAATTTACGAGCAAAACAATAATAACTTCATCATATCACGATAATGTCAACAAAAGATTATCTCAGTTTAAAACTTTGGGCTGAAAGGCAGCTGGATATACGAATTCCTCCAAAAAAGCAAGTCCTTTGACTTTGTGAATGTATTTTTAGATTTCATTGTTAAGTTTTCATACATCTGTTAGTTGAAATGCAAGATGTTACTTTATTTAGTTTACAGTGTGTGAATTGGCACCTGAAGTAATCGAAGGCTGTGGAATAGATCTTCTCCCGGAGCACATTTCTTACAGTTGCATTGGGAACAACGTCAAAGTGAAGAAGAGCCAGGCCCAAAGTCAGCAACCTATAACACAGACCAAGATGCTGAACAAGAACACAGGCAGCAATTTCCACTTAGACACATTTATAAATGTTGCATCCAGCTTTTCCTTACTGTTCATGTTGCCAAACCATAGAGGAGTTTAGATTATTTGTAGCAACATAAATAAAAGAAAATTAAGATTAAAGGTAGGGATGCAACAATATCCCCTTTTCCAAACCGATACTTGGATCTGAGTACTCGCCGATACCGATTACCAATACCGATACTTCTACCACACAAAAAAATGCAATGATTTGGAATACAGATTTTATTTTCTTCTCTGCTTTCATTAGGAAAAGACTGTGAGTTAGATAAAAAAAGTAAAATGTATGAATAAAAATCATCACAAAACTAAAACATTAGGTGAACAGAAATAACAAGTTACAGTGAAGCCATTTTCAAGCAATTGCATTGGTATTGGTTCCTGATATCGATTAACTTTTACCGATACTGGAATCGGTGTCAGTATCGGCACAGATACCGATACTGGTATCGGTGCATCCCTTATTAAAGGGAGACTAGGCAGTTTTGTCTTGCTTTTAGCACCCCCTAGTGTCCATTTGTAGAAACAAATTCTACGCGATGCATTTGTCTTTTTAACACCTTGATCTAACAGCTGAAACATCTCCCAGCCTTCCTTAGTGTCTACTGGGGCTGAACAATTTATGAAAATAATCTAATTGCAATTCTTTTTCTTAAATATTGCAATTACATTTTAATTCCCAATTATTCTTTTAAGGGGCTTTTCTCATATTTTTCAGCTAACGCAAGAAAAAAATAACATATTATACATAAATTATTCTTATACAGCTTTGTCAGGGATCTCAGTCGGCTGAAAGTTTGTTTACTGGAAGTTGTAGCACTGGTGGCTAGCATTTTAGCCATGCAACTCTCATGTCTGGTGGTGGGATGTTTTTTTTAGTTGTTGATAAAGGTTTGTTGTGTTACCTCATTATGTAGCAACAGTAGCATGGCAGGTTCTGCACAATACCTCACGCTGCGCAGCATCTTCTTTTGTTATACCGATAATAATTCCCCACAACTGATGTGCTAGACCTCTTTGGTACCAAACTTTGTGCAGCGTTGGAATCTAGCCTGAGGCCATTTAATAAAAGGTTAAATTGCAGCATTTTCTTCTCTCCCTGCCTTGTTTGAGGTGCTCGCAAGTCACAAGACTTTCCCAGATCTCGTGACCAATCAAATAGTATCCTTTGCAACTAGAAAATCTCAATTTATAACATTGCAATATCATTGCAAATGTAATAAATTGTTCAGCCTTAGTGTCTACAGGAGTGATTCATCAGTAAATTAAACAAATCAGCTGTGTTCATGATCTAAACATGCAGGAAATATGCTGACACCAGATCGCAGCATCAGGTACCTCAGTTCAATTTTTCCAACAGACCAGACTGGCAACTGTGAAGTTGCAAGTGGAATATTCTGGTCATTTTAGCACATACTGGCTCAAAAATATGATTTAAAAATAGGAAAAAGTTGCTAAGTATCCCTTAGTTGTATTAAAGCCATTATAGCAAATCTGGAAACAAATTAGCTCAAAACATTTCTTTCATGCCTCTTCACAACGCTAGCTTGGTTTTGGGTTGCCCTCTAGATACAGCTGAGGAGATGTGTGAAAGGAGGATGCAGGGGAAGATGACCTCCATCTTAAAAAAAACTCCCAACCACTGCATTCAGTCCCATTCAGACTGAAAGCAACTATTGGACAATCCGGTTGTCAGTTTCGTCGAATCACTGCACCTCCCTGGGTCCTCTGTTCATCATTTGAAGTCACAAACAAAAGATGTTTGGACCTAAAAATGGTGACTAGTGTTTAGCACTCTCTTGTTTCCTCTGGCAATGTGGGTTACTGGTTCCAGTGAAAGCAAATCTGGGCAAGATACCTGAGGGGAGGGGCGAGTGTTCCATGACCGTGTTTGCATTTGAAAGCTAGTTTGTTTGCAGATCT
>SSNQ01034598.1:556497-575226 GCA_006942095.1 Nothobranchius kuhntae
ACAGGTGTAGGTTCTGCAGTGCAGTGTAAATAAATGAACTGCTCCTACATAGCCACGGTTTACAACCCATTTGAAAGTTGTGTGGTACCTGAAGCGAGGTCCGATGGCAGCCACATGACGGTTGAGACTACTCTTTGCCCCACCAACATCTAGAGACAGAGAGCGTTGCAACAGACTGCAAAATATCTCCACCTGATCAACACTGGAATACTTTGCTATCTCAAACCTCTGGACCAGAAACTAGGGGAAAAAAACATTTGAGTTAAAACAAAACAGAGATGTGACAACTGTGATGACCTCCAGAACAATGATTATTATCTGACCTCAATCCAGATGTGGTGAGGGGTAACATCCGGAGGGCAAGGGACAGGCTGACTTTCCTCTGATGCAGCCAGAGGGTCAGCTTCCACCTGAGCATCTGAGAACAAGCCCATCTTCAGCTCCACAGTCATCTGCCATGCTCCTGCCATTTCTCGCATAAACTAGGGAACAAAAATGAGACTGAGTGTGTGTGTGTGTGTATGACAAAAACACACTGACAAAACAAGAATGAGTAAAATCATCAGTGTACCGGGACTTCCACTCCTGCACGTGCTGCCAGCAGCCACTCCCAGCAGGCTATGGCTGTTTCCATGCCATGCTCTGTAAACATCTTAAGGGGTGACCAGCAGAGGTGGTGCAGCAGCTGAGGGTCCCAATCTAAGCATAAGGAATCATGTTGAAAAAATTAAAACAAATTGTAACATCTAAAAACAGGAGCATCTGTGAGCACGTGTATCAGCTTCAAAAGAGAAAAGCAGAGAAGACATGCAAAACCTTTGCTGCTGATGAGCAACGCTGCCAGTTTGAACATGGCCTCAGTGAAGGCTTCAGGCTGAGCAGAGTCTAGAGCCTCTCCCATCTGTTTGATCATCAGACGACTCAGATCGGACTGTCCCCGGACCGCCTTGGCAAAGTGGATCATACCTGCAACCTACAGGAACAAAAGAAGAATGTTAGGAATAGAATCAGAGCAGCTGGAGATAAATGTTGATCACTAAGCAAGTCCACAAGCCATGTGTGCAGTTTAGCTCAAATGAAAAGTTCATTTCCACACTCTTTGTGCCCATTAATAACACAATCGGTACTGACTGTGAGTAAAAGAGAGCAACAAATCAGTGGATAAAGCATTGAATTACACATTTACATAACTATTTCATCTGTAAAAATCCTGCTGCAGCCTTCAGATTTATTACTAAGATCAAAAATCTTAGCTATATCTTAATTATAGCTATGCCCAATGGTGGGTTCCAGTGCAACCGTTAAGTCCCTCTCTGTGTGAACAAATAGCACATTTTACTGACTAAACACAAAAATATAGCTCTGCTGTTTTTCTAACTGCTGTTGACATCTGCTGAATCATTCATTCATGGTTTTTACCTTTGCCGCTATGTGTTCAGATACAGATTTTTCAATGTGGTGAGCTATAATTAATAATTTGATGCTTAAAAACATCACGACTGTTGCATGTGACAGGATGAGTGCTCAGACTCTGGTTCAAAAGCACAAAAAATCAATGCCTGTAACAAAAGTTTATGGAGACACCTTTTCCATCAGTAGATAGGTTGATGGAATCGTCTGATATTTCATTGGTTTCTCATTATTCGTGGGTCTGTAGTCTTCATGACATAACAAAAACAAAGAACTACACAGTAGACTTGGAATTGGAACTAGGGATGCTCAGATCCAAAATTCGGTCCGATCACGTAATTTTCAGGAAATCAGAATGGGTGAGGGAAAAAAAACAGATTTAACCATATAAAACAACAAACGTTACTTTTAAAAATCTTCCTTAGAAAGAGATTTTATAATGAAAAAACAATGGCTTAGTTTTAAAATCAACACGTTCCTCTACATCAGTATTCTCTGTTTCACAGACACAGACAGCTGTAAGTCCAAATATTTAAGGTAGTCCGGGAATTCACACACCATAACATGTAACTGTTAGTTAACACAGAGCATTGTACAGTAGTTACCCCAAGAGAGAGAAAATGTCTATAATTTGGATGTATTTTTAAATGAACAGCAAAGGAAGTGTAATAAACATGTGTAATATGTGCAAACTGGGCATTTACCAGGTGGAAAAGGTAGTGCTGCGTTCAACTCTGATGCCCCACCTTAAAAAACAACCCTGCTCAGTTGGCTGCAGCAATTGTCCTTAGCCAGTGACACTAAAAAGATACACTAAGAAACCAAGAAATAGTCTACAGACAGCAATGCTGCCAAGTTGGCAGTATATTTATCACACTGGATTATTGTTTGTGGTTGCAAACGTTGGCTTTAAAATTAATGAAAGAAAGAAACATTAATAATTACAAAACTTAAAGGACAACTCTAGCATGTTCTCCTTTTTTCTTAATGCATTTGTAAAGTATCGGATCAGGATGCGGTATCGGCAGATTCTTAAAATCAAATGACTAGGAAATGTGATCGGGAGCAAAAATCTGTGATCGGAACATCCCTAACTGGAACTAAATGGGTTTACCTCTCCAGCGTATCTGTTCCGTAGATTAAGGGAAGCCATGAAGTTGGAGTAGTCCTTCTTTACACATGCTGGCCTCTCAGTCAGTTGAGTGGACTAACAGAGAATTAAAAGAAAATAAACAGGTTTCATACCTGAGTTACTCAGTGCGAAGACAGACTGTTTTATTATATATGTAACCATATCTACTTTGGCTGTTTATCAAAAGGTCGTTTACAGATGATCCCAGTGTGGCATCCCACAGGGCTCTATTCTTGTACTTTTTCTTCATTGATTATAACTTTGCCTCAAATCTCAGATCACAGTTTACAGTTGTCTTTATCAAGCTGAAATAACTGTTTTACACTTCTTCAATCAAACTGGACCATAAATCAGCTGTTACTATATCAGGTGTGTGTGACTCACGCCCAGAGTGGTGCTCTGTCTGTTGTAACCAGCAAAGTGCAAAATGCTTTCAGTAGCCATGGCCAGGCCGGTGTGCTGGGAGAGACCTGACACCCAGTTCTGATGTTTGTTAATGTACTCCTGAAAGACCAGAGATAATATACCGGAGTTAGAGCCATGTTTTATGTGTGTTTAATATAAAACACTTATGTTCTATGGGTGGAGCTGAATCTGCCTACTGTATTCAGAAAGAAGACAAACACACTGCATTAGAATATAAACCACATTTCCCTCTTAGCAACTAAAAGTATCAGCTGTTATGCTTCATAACAGGATACAGAAGTACATGTTGGATGATGTCACCTGCAGGTGGGATTTCGTGACAGATGGAGCCCACTTCATAGCTTCTTTAAGGATTTCTCCACATCGTGCAGCAAAGTCCTTCACGATGCTCTACAAGACAAAAAACATTCTTAATGTAATACATTTAATATTATTAATGGTGGTTTTACATGTAAATGAATGACTTTTTCCCTCAGAAGAACCAATCAGAGGAGTAAATGTTCCTCTAGCCTGGAAAAGGATATGCAAAACAATTACTCCTTCTGCAATTACCCTTCTGAATAATCTATCATAGTGATTATACCTTCACTGGGTTCCTCGGTTATTATTATTTGTATCATATAAATGCACGACATTTCTTTCTAATGGTTACTTTAGCATTTTAACAGTAATTTATGTAGTAACATTTGTTTTTGATGAAAGCAAAGGAAAGTTTCTGTCACCTGTGGGAGATGTGACAAAACAACTTCATTTTGTTGAAGAAGTGAACCGTACCTCTCTGGCTTCGTGTGTGTCTGGGACGGTGATTCTGTACGGCGTGTCTGGGATGTCATAATAAGGCTGGTCTTTATGAATATCCTGTAGTAAATAATAGGAGTCAGGTATTCACTGATAGATGTCACTCTGATGAATAAATCCATCACTTACAGCACTGAGGGACAGTGAGAGCGTCTGCAGAATGTCCAACATGGTCTTCAGCACACGGCCGCTCCACAGCAGGTGGGGGAACCTGAGGAGAGACGGGATGGGGGTTGACTAACTGATAAAGCACAATTTATCACAATATAGAGAAGTCAGTGGTGTGAACTTGTCCTCACGTTTCAGCCAGACCAGACAGGTATTTGTCAGCCACTCTGCGGATCCGCTTGTGGATGTGGTTGAAGTTGACCAGGAGGAACTGAGCATGGCGTTCCAGCTCCTCTTCATGGGACTTGGTCTTTGACTGAAAACAGAACATTTTATTGTCTTTTGTTGCAACCAAAAAAAAAAAAACACTGCCTAGCTAGCCAGTGTGCTTTTTGAAAGATCTGAAATTTTAAATGAAACTTTTTTCTTGCTGCCAAACTAAAATCTCATGGCCCAATTTAAAAGGATTAGCACAAGTGTTTATCTCCAGTTTAGTGTTTATGCTGTTGCATGAATGACCCAGTTTGCAAAGCAGCAAATACCATTTCCAGCAGCACAATATGAAGCTCTTCAACTCTATTAAAGACTCTTATCTTGGTTCATTTCGTCCAACAACTGTTGGTCATTAACACTGCCGACTGGACTAGAGAGAAGAACATTCCTTTAGAAATGTGAGCACAAATCTGACCCAAGTCACACTGAAGAAACCTCTTCAGACCTGACGTGGCGCAACACAAACAGCTGAGTTTGTACATGGATATTCCTTCACTCTGCCAGAAAATATTTTTAAATCAAACACAACATTCAGCTAATCAACTGTTTATGACAGGAAAAAAACATTTTGTCAGAATTTGTTTTACCAGTGAATTACGAGGATGCATAATGAAAGAGCTCATGTTTGTTTCTACAGCTGACTGTAGACGCTGTGGTCAGCTTTTTGTAAATTGTTCTGCTTCAAATCATATCTGTACTCTGAATGTTTGTTAAAGCCTCAGTGTGTTATACCTGTTTACCTTCAAATTCTGTGTATCCAGTTCACAAACATGCCCTTTTTCATTATTGTTTCTCAGCAACATCAATATTAAATATTCCTCTCAGCTTGAAATTTTCCATTTTTAAATACATAAACTGTGGCCTACACTCCATGGTCATCCACCAATTTGAAATACAGTAGCCATTTAGGGACAAATGAGCTCCGCATTACGTGTTTTGCACTTTGTAACCTGAAGGAAAAAGTGGAGTGCAGTGCGCCCTGGAGTCCACCAATTAAACTGAGAGGAAGAAAAGACTTGCTACACCGTTGCTGTACTTTGTTAGTTTCAGTAACAAACAATGAAACTGAAAGAAACGTCAAATTTGTCCGGTCGTCACTATTAAATCCACCATGTTGACGTATTTTAATAAGTGTCCTCTGCGCTGCAGGAGTTAAAGTTTCCATTACGGAGTAAAAGTTCGGCAGACGCGTTTGTTTATATTTGGCCGCGTGGCGCCGGGTGGGGGGAGGGGGGACTCGGTGCTGCACACAGCAGCGTGATGAGCTCTGAAAAGCGTTGATCACAATTTGCAGACCACGTTTATTTTTCCCGGAGATCAGCCGCAGATTCATCTTCCGTAGGCATTCTAGGAATCTAAACTTGGAATCGAAAAAAAAAATTAACTTTGAACGATTCTGGGAAAAACTAACAGTTGGAACCGGTTCCAATCGATGCTCAATGCCCAACCTTAATTAATACAGAGAGAGAGAGCAGCAGCAGCACGAGCCGTTTTCAGCTCTGTCTTATCAAATGCACCTCGTACGTTACGAAAAAAGTAACTTTAAATATTAAACCGAAAAAGAGGCGAGCTGAAGATGAGAGCCGAATCCCTGCAGAGAGCCGTTCATCTTAACAAACCTCCCCGGAAGTCGGTCAAACTCACCCACGTAAACCCCACCCACTGCTGTGACGGACGTAGGAGGAACCATAGATGAACACGTGTTTATATACATATCAATGGGAGGAACGCTAATCAACCCCGTGCACCCTCACAGACACCGCAGGAAAACGCTGCTCTTGATCCCCCCCCCTGCTCTCTTGGCTTCAAAGGAGCAAGTCTTTTGAACGGCTCTTTCAGTTAAACGACCGACTAATGAACGGCTCCCATGAAAGAGCCATAAATCTTATCACTAGAGCTGATCTCCCGGCTGCAGAGTTTTGTGTGTAGGGAGGGGCGGGTGCTCCATGTAACTGGCCAATCACAGAGCGTGAAGACAGTCAGTTACCCAATGAGGATTTTCCTTCAGCACGATTACAGATATTTACTAGTTTTACTCGTTTCATGCTCGTATTTGTCAAAAATGCTTTATCCGTACCGGATATTTATCTGAAACGAGTATCCGGCTCATCCCTACAATCTAACTCATGCTATTTATTAAGAATGGCCCTGATGGCTGGAAGTTGTTGCATTTTAGTGTGAGCCACCATAGCTGCAATATGTACTCTGAACTGCATGGCGCTAAAGCGTCACAATTTGTACCATGATTTCTGTGAACTTTACACATAGGAACTTTAACAAGTACACAGTGCTTCTGCTCATACCAAGGATGACTAAAAGTGAATCTATAAGTATTTCCAAGTGGGTGTCAAAAACACCATCATTCGTATGTCAGGATTCAAACCAAAACCGTTGCTGCAGATTTGAATGGGCTACGTAAAAATATAAAAAAAATAAAAAATAAAATCACAAAAACCCACAAAACAGGATATAAAACATCAAAACATCCCACTCACTTTTTCAGCCATCATTTGAAGGAAGACCTCAAAAACCTTGTCGCTTACAGTTATCACACACTGCATCATGCCTGCAATAATATACATATAATCAGTGGGTAAGAGAAACAACATAAAAAATAAATAAAAATTTATATATATATATATATATATATATATATATATATATATATATATATATATATAGTCTCAGCTTACCAGATTTGTCCTTCTGTATCGCCCTGTCTTCAAAGTAACGAAACATGACCTGAAAGCGCTCCGAGTCCAGAGAATGCAGCATCCTAAGGGAGAAGAGAAAACACAACAAATGGTTAAATGTACAATCCAAGAATAAAGCTTCATGTAGAAGCTGTGCTGCCTCACCTCATGTACTCGAGTCTGTAAACAGACAGCAGGTACGTGGACATGGCGAAGTCCAGCTTGCTGATGAGGGCGGTCACCTCGGGAGGAGGATCCAGCAGGTTGATGATGGTGCTGCGCAGCTCAGTCAGCTCTGCCTAAAATACAGCAGCTCCAGTCAGAAAGCCTTCAGAGTGTGTGTTTATGCCTGTGTGCGTTTGTTCATACTGGAGTGACGGTGTCGTTCTTCAGCGCAGAGTTGTACTGCAGCTCTGAGCGTAATGGTTCTCCACTAGGAAACGTCAGTAGAGGCGATTTGGTGGCGATCTCACAAACTCCTTCATACCACTCCTCTGGCCACAGACCTAAATGTTCCCACAGCAGCAGATGTCAGATTCAAGGTGCTCATGAGACATAAAAACATGTAGCAGTACACTGTACATGCATAAAGATGGAGTTATCTTGCTTTATTATCGTTTCTTCAGGTAATTGTGAGCTGAAAACACGATTAAAAGCAACATGGGAAAGAAGATATTCTAACTGTAATTCATTTTCTTATAATTCTGCATAAATAAAATCCATAAATGCCTAAATGAAAAAGGCTAATAAAAGGAATGAAAACAAAAAATGAACCTGAGCCTTCTACTGCAAATCCCATGACCACAGAGTAGAGCCAGAAGTCCCTGAACAGCTTCTGCAGGCGAGGCTTTGCTTCCTTGATCGGCGGTAACCTCTTGGTCAGCTAAAAACCGAAGAACAGCCGCTGCGGTTAAAGTGATGCTACCTAACATTTGTTGTTTCTAAGTGTGATGAAGGAAGTGGACCACTCACCACTGCTATCACTGGGATGAGGACACCAAGGTTTCCAGCACTGCTGGATGCCTGGAGAGAAACAAAGGTTTAGATATAAAGCTACAAGTTTAAAGCAAAATGACATCTCACACAATACCCGACTGTTAAAGACCAACGATCCATTAGACTGAAGAGAACCTCAGAAACAAACAAAATTATTTTTCTTTCGTTTTAATGACAAAAATAAAGAGTCATAACTGCTGTTCTGTACTGATCTCAAGTGAGGAAACATTTAAATGCAAAAGAGAAAATCACTTGGTGTTAAAGGCTGAGTGACTCAGATTGTCCGCAGAGCATATTTTGAAGATCCCAGTAATACAAAGTCTGCTGATTAACACACTTCATAAATTTTGTAAGAACTTTAGTCAAGTTGTTATTGTAGGAAAATCCCATCAGAACCATCCTCACTCTTTAAGTCAAACACATGACTGTAGACCACAGAGCAGTACGCTTGATTTTAGAGTTGATCTAAAAACAGTGATGCTGTCATCAGCACCGGTAGGTAGGGCTGGACGATATAGAAGAAAAGCATGTTGATCAACAAAAAAGTCATATTAATTATTTACAATGATAAAACCAAATGTAGAAAACATATTTTAAGTGCAGCCCTGACCATTTGATGTCATTAAGTTATGATTAAACAAGTTGGTTTTGTTTCCAAACTTGATTTTGAATTGGTTCTCTGTGCATTTTTCAATTGACCATGGTGTCTTTTTCATAGTTGTAAAAACCCAAACATCGTCGTGCTGCTGAACTACTGTTTTTAGTTCAGTTCTAATTATTTAGAATTGTGTTTTCATCACATTTAGCTTCTATTTCCTTTAAAATATCTTCAGCTTTATTTATTTAATTTATTTTTATTATTTTTACAGACTCCAAAAGGTCAGAAACCCCTGGTCTAGACTGTGAGATGATGGATTTATACACAAATTGACAACACTGAACTGTCACATTTTTTATCTTCATTTGTAACTGTTGTTCATAGATTATACTACTATCTCTAGCCATCATCACCTGTACTTCTGAGTCGTACCTTCAAGGCTGGCCCTTTGTCTGAGGCCCTCTCGCTGGCTCTCTTCCCCTCCAAACCAAGCTGAACAAAAAGCTCCAGCAGGTTGACCAGCAGCTCGTCCACCATCTGCTCAGCCTGGAGGTTAGCTGCTATGTTCCCCAGAGCATTTATTACAGCCAAGGAACAGTGTCTGCTCAACAAGGAGGGACATCATTACAACAGGTTCAGTGAGAACGGAGAAAGAAACAAGCAATGGTATTTGTCTCTACATTTGTCACTTATGGAATAAACCTGCACCAAACTTAATGAGTACTCTGAGGTTCCTTTGGGGAAAATAATTCTGGTGGACCATTCATGCAAGGCCGTCGTCGTACGTGCTTCGTAGTTTCACTTTCTGCGCAAAGCAAAGGTTGGGCTACCCACAGACGCCTCTGTCGCCAGTTTTCTGATGTAAGCTAAGGTTCGGCATGCTATTAGGAGAAATTCCTTTCAGATTACTGTTAGGAGAAGTCAGCTGCAAGGCCAGAGCGCACACGAGGGGAACTCTGCGCACGTTTTTCAAAACGTGGAGAGGACAATTCTTTCCTGAAATTCAGAAACATCCTCCTCCATACCTTTAAGTGGTAAATAACCGTTCACCTGAGCATTAATTAAACATCTGTCCAACTAGGTTGAGCTCACCTGTACCCATGGTCTTTGTAGTCTTTGGTAGAGTAAACCATTGAGCTCGCCTTGACACTGATCTGCTGGAACAGATTCCACACTTCCTGGTAGATGTATTGCTAAAACCGCAAAAGAAAACTAGTTAACTTTTTTGTTTGCCTTTACAGTTTCCATTTATTTTCATATGTAAACAACACATGAGACAAGTAAAGAAGATGTGAAAACACACATTTCCTGTGATGACCATGCAGCCAAGCTGGTCTATGATGAGGACGTCGAGCTGAGAGGGGGGCTGGCAGAACTTCTGCTGTAGGATCTGCAGGATGGGCTCCATCACTCTGGGAGTGTCTCGTAGGGCCACAGCGATGTGGCCCAAAGCCCTGATGGTGTGGTCCGGGATCAGGTGGGCATCTCTGGGCAGGTGGAGGTGGGGGCAATGTTAGACGTTTTTACTCTCCAAATGCACGATGACTTTTCTATAACAGACTTACTTGTCATTCTCTTGATAGATGTAGAGACGGTTAGACAGGCTGGCTAGAAAAGCTTCTACAATGACACTGTCCATGGTGAGGCCAGCTTTCAGACACCTGCAAACAAAAACAGGAGGGAAGGCTGTGTTAATGTCAGTGCGCCCCAGGGCAGCTGTGGCTACATCGTAGCTCATCCATCAGTGTGTGAATGTGTGTGAATGGATGAATGATACACTGTAGTGTAAAGCGCTTTGGAGTCCCTACTTTGAGAGGCACTATACAAGTGCGGGTCATTTATCATTCATTTAATAATAAAGGAAGCTTCAGCGATTACAGGACTGGGATTTCTGTGAGTTACTTCCTTTAATTCATGTCAGAACAGATATGCATTTCCATGAGCGAGAGTTAAAAGCTGGAAAACACATTAAACAAAACTAGAATTATGTGTTTTCTGCTCTTACATCCTGGGTTTTCAAGAAGTAGAATCATTTCCTGCAAAGCCCACAAGATAAGATATAGATTTAATTTACTTTGCTGGACATCTTATAAATAAATAACAAGAATAAATCTGAGGATTTTGGGGGGAAGACAAGCTGATGGAGGCTGAAAACGGTTTTACACTTAATTTTGTTACCAAAAGAGAAAAAAGAAGGGGTGTGTGTGTGTGGGGGTGTGTGTGTGTGAGAGAGAGACTAACAGAAAAGTGTTATTTTTAACTTTTTCTTAAGTAATAGACAAACACTTTGCTGGTCACATGTGTATACTCTTATTATCCCACTGTTGTTCACAAATTTTCAAAACAAAATAAATTCAAAACTGCTGTTTTTGTGTTTCTTGCTGACATGTAGAGATCGTGGGTGTTTGAGTAAAGCAAACGAGCTCAAAGACAAATGAATAAAGTCCGTTTAAAATATTAATCTCAAACAGATTGTATCAAGACACAAACATGTCTGACTTCTAGGGTCAAAACCCAGAGAACACAGGTGTGTGTAAACTCACCTGCAGATGTTATCGATGGAGATGTCCCGCAGCTGTTCATACATGGAGGGTTGGCTGTTTTTGTTTGAATTAGTGCTGAGTGTTGACTGGGAATGCTCGTTGGTTACATGGATCTTTATCTCACCACCTGCTACTGAAAAATACAATATGTAAGACAAAATCAAGGAGAGAAGAAGAAGCAGCTGGATGCTCATGCTGCTGTTACCTGGAGTGGACTGGCTGTGATATTTGTACAACTTCACCAGAACAGGAGAAGGCACCACCAGGAAGTCTCTGAGAGACATAGTGACAGAGTGGGCAACGACAGGGAAGCGCTCACACAGGCGACCCAAACCCTGAGCACAAACATAAGAGCATAACCTGTTTCCATCCATATTCGACTGAGTTGATCTCAGCTCTGGCGCTCCTGTTTCAGGCCATAGAAGTTAGCCAGAGGAGAGCGGAGCAGGAGGCAACAGGATTTGGTGTCTTATTTCCTGATATTCTGACATCTGGCCTCGGATTGGATAACAGCAATGCAACTCTACCACTGACTCCGTAACAAACATTAATATTTGTCTTCACAAATAACACAAAGGAGTTATGCTGTGATGTGGAGTTGCTAATGCTAACAGTTAGCTCCTACTAACAGACACATTTTCTGCAGTTTCCTGGATGCCAAACAAACAACAGCCTTCCCCATCACGAACCAAGATGGGTGGGTTCATGAATGCTAATTTTCAGTATGACGTAGATCTGTCAGGCTCTCTCAATCCAAGTGTTTCCTCGTCTATTTTGGATAATGCAGGAAATAGGGGTAGAAGACTATTTTCACTTTTAGCTTGCATGTGAATTTCAAAGTGACCAATCAAATATATATATGTATATATATATATATATATATATATATATGATTGGCCATACATACATATATGCATACATACTGGGGCTGCACGACTTAAATTTTTTTAAAGTCGACTGTCAAGTAATGAAAATCGAGTCGATTTTGACTAGTCGTTGATGACGTCATACACCTGAAGTGGCACAGGGGTGGGTGGGGGGGTGGGGGTTCGCTGGAGTTTTGACAATTAAAATTGCGCCCACATTTTCAAAGTTAAACACATCTCTTAACAGAGGTAGTTTCTGCATCTATACTGCTATAGTTTGGTGCAGGGCAACACAGAGACACACAGGACAAACAATCATGCACACACACACTCACACACCTAAGGACAATTTAGATAGACCAATTAACCTAACAATCATGTTTTTGGACTGTGGGAGGAAGCCGGAGTACCCGGAGAAAACCCACGCATGCACAGGGAGAACATGCAAACTCCATGCGGAAAGATCCCAGGCCGGGAATCGAACCCAGGACCTTCTCGCTGCAAGGCAACAGCTCTAACCACTGCGCCACTGCGCAGCCATATATATACATATATATATATGTATATATATATATGTATATATATATATATATATATATATACATATATATATATGTAGATATATATATGTATATATATCTACATATATATATGTACATATATATATATATATATATATACATACATACATATATATGTGTGTATATATATATATATATATATGTATATATATATATATATATATACATACATATATATATATGTAGATATATATATGTATATATATCTACATATATATATGTACATATATATATTATATATATACATACATACATATATATGTGTGTATATATATATGTATATATATACATATATATGTATACATATATATATATACATATATATATATATATGTATATATAAAGAAATAAAAAACAGTTTCTCGGTAAACTTGGTCTTTAAAATATAAACTTCAAGTTAAATTCCCCTTTCTTTCCGATGGTAACCATTACCTGTAGGCAGCATATGAGGAGGGGCATGTGGGCAATTATAACTTTACTGGATGTTTTTGACTGCAGCTTCTCTGACAGTTTGGTGCAAAGGTTCTCAGCTCCTGGTGAAAAATGAACAGTTTCACAGTGAATTCATGGTGAGATTTCTACTCCTAGTTGGATCTCCTATTTGGATCAAAATATCCAAGTCTCACCCTGTTCCTCTGTTACAGCCCACACCATAAGATCAACACAGGCAGCGTTGGCCTGGCAGCGCAGTTTGAGTGGGCTCAATTCACTCTGGAGATACTCAACATCATGAAGAATCCTCTGCAGCTCCGACTGACTGCTGCTGAACTGCTCCAAAACAAAGTCATGGACCTCCTTCACATAGTCAGTCTGAAGATCTGAAGCACGAGCAGTGACGTTAACAAAATGAAAACCAGAAGGCTGTGGACTTTAATGTTTTTTCAAATAATTGTAAAAAAGATATTAAGAGTTTTTCTCACCTTTCAGATTGTACAAAGTGTCTCTCAGCATTTTAAATATGGCTACATACAGCGGATCACTGAAGGTTTTGTAGTAAAGATGGAAACCAGGATTTATCTGCCAAGAAAGCAACAGCAGTTTAACAATAAACCGGATGTGTCAAAAATAAAAAATGTTGTTGTCGAAGAGCCATACCTCTAAAAGTTCTGACAAAGTGTTGTCCATGGATTTCAGGAATGATTCAGAGACAAAATGCTCAACCTGCTCAAAACAAATGACCCAGATGTTTGTTTTTAGCTTAAAACCGTCAGCATGTAACTAAGGGCAGTGTAGTGTTAGGACCCACCATGTGGAGGAGTTGTCTGAGCATGTCCAGAGGGACCTGGAAGTCTCCTGAGCTGCTCCCAGTAAAAAGAGGAGAGACCGAAAAACTGGAGCTGATGGTGGAGAAGTAATAATCCGGATCCACGGCACTGCCATCAGGGAGGTAAGAACCTGAAGCGGGAGAGAAGAGGAGTGGGAGATGGCTGAGTGAAAACAATTATGAGGCTAGCACCTCTCGAAAGAATTATTTCCAACCAGCACCTAGAATGTTAGTTTTAAACTATTCTGTTGAGAAATGATTAGATTATAGCTTTTATTTTATTACTTTATTGTGAGTGACTAATACATAACATTTTAGCTTTATCTGGAAAATAAAGGGATTGAGCCATTATTTGTCGATAATTTCACTTAGCTCAAGCAGCTAAGCACAGATCTTATCACCTGCCTTTCTCACTGTTCAGCAGGGGCAACTTTATTATGATAAAGTTGAGCCTCAGAATAAAACACAAACATCTTACCAACATGTAACCATGTGAGTCACCAATCATTTATGACCTGATGTTCTTACCTTCAAAGTACTGAGCAGAGGGGCCTGAGGGTGAACTGGGTGTCAGACCTGCTCCTCTCTCTGGACTTGCCTAAAAAAACAATTGAATCGAAGTTTTCCCCAGTCCTTAGTCGCCTGATCTGTTCAACCTCATAAGTGTTCCTACCTGTTGAGACACACTGGAGTTAGAGGAGCCTTTCCGTTTCAGCGTATCTCCCTGACACACCGTGAGCAGAGAGCTCGGGAGGATTGAGCGAAAGTCGTTGAAGGACCTCCGGGGAGCAGCATCGATGCCATCACCCGCAGACAGCCCAGGAGCTGAGGGACGAGGAAAAAGCTTGGACAGCAGTGGCTCATCAGTGTTGCTGTATCGACCAAACGCTCTGGCAACACCGAGTAAGGTGGGCACAGTGTACCTGCACAGGTATTCTACAGGGGGGAAATGGAGACAGGAGGTCATAATACCCGTAACCCATGAGTTACATACACTGTGAACAGGAAGAATAGAGTGCTGAACCTTTGTCATGAGTGTCTGGGGTTTTGCAAATGTCTTGAAGGACACGCATGATGTCCATGATCGCCTCCAGAATCTAAAATAAATAAATAAATAAACACAAAGTTAAATTATTAGTGAAAGTATCACCAGCCTTCAACAAAATAACAAAACAAAAGAATGGTTAAAAAATCATTTCAAGATGCTCAGCCCTCACCACCTCAACATTTATTTACCCAAACCCCTCCAGGCTTCACTCTGGAGTCAAGATTTAGATTTCTGGACATTTTAGTGACAAAAAACAGGCCTCCTCTACAAATACCAAGATATGTGCAAAACTGCCGTTGATCTAAACTACATGGAGTTTTGTTGGCATGGCAACTGCTATTGTTGGGGAGGGTAGCTTTGTGAGGGAGAGAGCGTGTGATTCGACTGCAAAGGAAGTTTTCCCAACAGATCACTGAGTTGCAACAACATGAAGAGTGCCACTTTACCTGTTACTGGACTTAACACGGTCCATAGAGACTAGAAACAAAACGGCTGGTGTTCAAACACTTCCAAACAGTTTTCTACTTATGGGTCACACATTATTTCTATCCATTAAAATAAAATCGTAGCAGTAAAGCATAGAAAAAAGTTTTTATCCTGAAAGTACATCTTCTAATCTGGGGATCTCAGACCCAAACACTGGAAAATAAACAGCATAAATAAAGAATAAAGCCTTTTACAACAGGACTAATTCTCTGCTTCCCTAAAACGCTAATCCTCCCCAAAACACTTTTGTACGTGCTGGTTCTAACAGTGAATGTAAAGAACAATCTTCCCCATGGACAATAAAGGTCTATCTCTATTTTTAAAAAAGGCTGACAAAGAACTGTAAATAAAGCAAAATCATCAGCAAGGAAGATAAACTTTTAGATATCTTGTAAATAACCTACATCGGATCTATAAATAAATAAATTTATTAACGAACTACTACGAATCATGCAAAACATAACCCATTTCAGCTCACCAGTGCCTTCTAAATATGACATTCTTCTGGACATGTTTTCCCTTTGCTTGGTATGACGTCTAGTCTTAATTAAAACTCAGGTCCATGTCCTAATATGGGAATGTTTCCAGTCTGACCTCATCGGTAACTCCTCTATCACACTGCCAGCCCAGCCATCTGGAGACAGGCCTGTCAGTGCCAAGGAGGACCAGAGGACTATGAATAGGGCTGACCTGCACCAGCAGTTTGCAAAAAAACACTTCTACATGCGAGCAAATGTTTCCATTGCTTTGCATAAACGGAATCTAGCTTTATTGCTTTATTCTGATTTTGCAGTTTTTGCAGACAGAAAATTTCCCACACTAGTTTATCTCCAAGCTACTGACTGCAAAGAGTAACAACACGCATGACAATAACCTTTGTCTGAGTGGAATACTCCACAGGTGGAAATACTAACGATGCTTGGAAATGTTCACTTGTCCACTACGCAACTCACCATTTGTATCAGGCTATTATTTAGTTTTAGCTTCTGTTATATTATATTCCTGTGTCTAATACACACAGTCACACACAACCACACACCTGTCCCCGTAAATTCTCATCCCGCTGAGCGACATCAGAGAGTAACGTTACAAGACAAAAGCTGAAGTTCTCTGCTACTGGAAGAGTCTCTGCAACAGAAGATGAACAACTCATTATTCCTGGCATGGTACAAAATAAACAGAATAAAAACACAAAGCATGCTTCTATTGTCCATATGCACCTCGTCCTTTGCGTTCTGAGCTCTCTTCGATCCACTGAACTTTAGGAAGTCCTTTAAGCAGCCCAATAAGGTAGGGGACAATAACGTCTTTGTGCTGCAAAACAAATGTTCCACGTTATCCACAGCAAGCCACCAGCAGCACAACGCACCGTGAAGTGGAGAATAATGTGTTTACCTGCAGGTTAGACTCAACCAGAAAAATCCCAAGTGCAATCACAGCATCCCTTCTCCTCTCATCCAACTGGAAGACACCTCTGAAGTCCACAGGACACATGCACTGTAGCTTCTGGACCTGTGGCACGACAACACAGGCCGAGAAAGAAAAGCTGTCAGCATCATCTGTAATATTTTTGTTGCGTCTTAAAAGCATATTTTAAAGTTTAACCCTCTCAGGCTCAAAGTAAGTTTTGATAAAAGGACAAACAATAAAGTCCTTCAGGGGTACTTCTGAGTAAAAAAAAAATGCTTATGAAATACGTATGTGGAGTAACCAGGTAGGTAGGTTTTAACTGTTGAAAATCTGCAACGCCTGCCTCCAGAGGGTTAAAGCTGTTAAGCAACTGCAGCTTGTTCAGAATGCTGCTGCTAGAGTCTTAACAAGAACTAAGAGAATGGAGAACATCTCTCTTGTTCTTAGATCTCTACACTGGTTACCAGTAAACTACAGAATAGATTTCAAAGTGCTATTACTAGTTTATAAATCACTCAATGACATAGGACCAAATACATGTCAGATCTCATTTCTGTATACACACCCAATAGGGCTCTGAGATCCTTAGGAAACAATCAGCTAGTAGAACCTCGGGTCAGATCCAAACAAGGTGAAGATGCTTTTAGCTACTATGCTGCTCACATATGGAATCAGCTCCCCCAGGACCTCAGAAGTGCCCCAACTCTAGTGTTGTTTAAATCAAAACTTAAAACCCTCATGTACTCATCAGCCTTTGAATGAATTGTTTCTTATGATGCATCGTCTCCACTGTAATCTGTGATGTAATTACTCAACCTTAAATCTGTCTTTTCCTTTTAGCTCTAAATTATAATTTTATCTGTGTATATTTTTATTTGTGTTCTCCTGTTTATTGTCGTGCCGTTTCATGCTAATTGTAAAACACATAGGATTACCCCTGTGTTTGAAATATGCTACATAAATAAAGCTGCCTTGCCTATTTAACAGTACTTAGAAGAACATGGGCACTTAAAAAACTCCATCCATCCATCTTCGGCTGTTTATCCAGAGTCTTCCTTTAGGTCTTATCCCAGTTGGACATGCACAGAAAACCTCACCAGGTAGGCTTCCAGGAGGCATCCTGACCAGTTGCCTGAGCCACCTCAACTGGCTCCTCTAGACGTGGAGGAGCAGCAGGTCTACTCTGAGGACCTGTCCCCCCACACGTAGGCAGACAGAGGCTAACCTCTTGTTCACTGGCGTAAACCCCAGTATGCCCACCCCTGCTCAGTACCTCTCAGTGGGAGCAACTCCAGAGTGGTAGAAATTTAAAAACATAAAATATTAATTAATTGTAATTTCTTTTAAGAATTCTGAGTCAAAATGAATGATTAGCATTTGGAATTTGTAGTTCTGCGTTTTCTGTTTAGACATCTTGTCTGTTTGTCTATTTTTTGTTTTAAAAAAAGGTAAAAGGGACATACAGATGATTTTTTTTAATTTAGACATCTGGCAAAAAAAAAAAAAGACACCATACACAATTAGAATCAATTAAATCTGAATTATTTTTTCTAAGATTCCCTGAAAGATCTAGAGAAACTGAGTAGCATTTTCAGATAAGTAACTAATTCTTCTGTCTACACTCCACTTCTGCCAGTCAACTTCAGGGTTCAGATCCTGGTCCTGGCATGGCCTTACATGGACAAGCTCCATCTTACGTTGGTGATCTTCTCTATGCCTACACCCCCAGCAGGTCCCTGAGGTCCAGTGACCAAAGCCTACTGGTTGTGCAGCGCACCAGGCTAAAGACCAAAGGTGACAGATCATTTGCTGCTGTGGCCCCAGACTCTGAACTCTCTTCCCCTGAGCCTGAGATCAGTGGACTCAGTAGTCTCCTTTAAAAAGCAGCTCAAAACTCACCTGTTCAGGCTGGCTTTAGCATGACCTTCATCACCACCCTCTCTTTACTTTGTTCTTATTCTGCCATTCCAGGGATCCACTGATTTCCCTCATTCCTGTTCATTTTCTCTGTCCCTTTCCTTAATCCTAAATTTATTTTTTCACCATTTAGATTTATTCAAATTTGAAACATTTTTAATCATATTTTGAAATCTGGTT
>SSNQ01034598.1:575518-612063 GCA_006942095.1 Nothobranchius kuhntae
TTGTTATTGTATATTGGACCTATTAAATAATTTTCTCTCTCTCTCTCTCTCTCTCTCTCTCTCTGTCTCTCTCTCTCTCTCTCTCTCTCTCTCTCTCTCTCTCATGTAAATATTAGCTTTGTAGACTCATACTTCTTATGTAAATATTAGCTTTGTAGACTCATACTTCTTATGTAAATATTAGCTTTGTAGATATTTTACAGATAGATATTTGTGTGCAAAAAAAAACATAAACTTAAATAATTTGTCATTCTTTATTGAAAAACAACAAAATACAGGTATACAGAAAGTGTGGGAAAATGATAATGTGAAAGTATTGCACTTTAAATGTAATACTATTTATCTTTAAAAAGAAAAACTCTAAAAATGTCCTGTACAGCAACAAGACAGAAGAATGGTGGTCCGTCTGTCAGAATGTGCTGAACAGATTTGCTCCATCAAGAGGAGCCTTTTGTGTAAGAGGTTCCCCTTGAATAAAAATTTATGTTATTGTAATATTGGTTTGGGTTATGTATCACCACATTAGCATGTAAATGCTGAACCAATCTGGAATAAAGAGGGTTGATAGAGGACAAACAAGTAAATAAGAGAGGAAAATAAAAACAACTAGGAAACCAACATAAAAAACAGCAACCAGCTGCTGCACCTGTAAAGAAACATTTCTAAGAATCATCAACAAAACGTGGGATGAACAACTATAAACATGTAAACCATGAACAACAAACATCAACAAGCATGTGTCCGTGTGTGTGCTGGGATGTGAAGTGTGAGACCTCCAAGGATAAGGTGAACTCTGGAACCGCCCCAAGCACCAGGAAACCAGCAACCACCACAGAGCACAGAACCAACTCAGACCACCTCCCAGATAGCCGAGCACCTTGCTACAGATAAATCAGCAAAGCCACATCCAGAACCGGGCTGACACAGGTCATGGGCCACAGGACACAGCAATTCCACCTGAAACAGAATAATTAAAATTAGAATCAAATACAACTGTTGTTAAATATGACATAACTGTCATGATTACGAGACAGACTAAACAGACTTTTTGCCAGACTGAAAAAATGTTGCCATTTAGCCAAAGGTGGACAGTTGAGAGCTTACGGTTGAACGTCCTGAGTGAGACTGGCCAGAATCAAGTAGCAGTAGAGAAGAGTGGAGCTTTCCAGCTGAGACAGTTTGGAAAACAGGAGTCTGAAGGACCTAAGTGAAGTTGCCCCCCCCCCTTCTTCAAATCTAACAAAATTGGAGTCAAACATTTGTGCCATGTTTGTGCTGCTAAAGTTTGTGTTTGTGCTGATTTTGCTTTAAGAAGAAGAAGAAGAAGAAAATATTTCTATAGCGCCTCTCAAGATAAAAATCACGAAGCGCTTCACAAAAACAAAAAATGTAAAAATATAAAAAAGCATTTAGAAAATGTTTAAAATTATATTTAAAATGTGCAAAAATAGACAATTGTGATTAAAAAATGTTAAGAAAGTGAGAGATAATTGGAAATAGGGAAATCAGTGGATCCTGAGGAAGGTGGAATAGGCGGGGAGAGCAGAATAGAGAGTGGTGAAGAAGGTCATCCAAAAGCCAGCTTGAACAAGTGAGTCTTCAGCTGTTTTTTGAAGGAGTTCACTAAGTCCACTGATCTCAGGCTCAGGGGGAGAGAGTTCCAGAGTCTGGGGGCCACAGCAGCAAATGATCTGTCACCTTTGGTCTTTAGCCTGGTGCGTTGCACAACCAGTAGGCTTTGATCACTGGATCTCAGGGACCTGCTGGGGGTGTAGGGACTAAGAAGATCACCAATGTAAGATGGTGCTTGTCCATGTAAGGCCCTATAGACCAGAACCAGGATCTTGAAATGAACCCTGAAGTTGACTGGCAGCCAGTGAAGCTGGAGGAGAAGCGGGGTGATGTGGGTGTGTTTGGCGGACTTGGTCAGAAGCCGAGTACAGGCATTCTGAACCACCTGTAGACGGTTCAGGGAGGTTCTGCTCAGACACATGAAATGAGAGTTACAGTAGTCCAAGCGTGAGGAGATGAAGGTGTGGATAACTGTCTCAAGTTCAGAGTGGGACAGAATGGGACTCAGCTTAGCAATGTTCCTGAGATGGAATAAGGAAGAGCGAACAAGAGAATTGACATGAGAATCCAGGGTGAGAGCTGGGTCAAAAGTCACACCAAGATTCCTGACAGAAGGTTTGGTGTGAGAAGCAAGCTGACCAAGAGAGTCTCTGACTTTGGGAACCAGCTTGTCTGGGGCACAGATGAGGATCTCAGTCTTATCTTCATTCAGCTGAAGAAAGCTCCCAGCCATCCAGGTTTTGATAAGAGTCTAAGCAGGTGTGTAACAGCTGCAGCTTAGACATCTCATGGGGCTTGAAGGAGATGTACAGTTGGATGTCATCTGCATAAAGGTGGTAGGAGATTCCTTTGAAGGAGCTCAGGATGTGCTGAAAAGGAAGCAGATAGAGGAGGAAGAGCAGAGGCCCCAGCACAGAACCTTGTGGGACACCATGGGTAAGAGAGGTGGTGGAGGACCTAAACTTGGAGATGGCCACAGAAAAGGAGCGCTCAGAGAGATAAGAGGAGAACCACTCCAGAGCAGATCCTGATAGGCCTACCCAGTCTCTCAGCCTCTCCATTAGCAGGTGATGGTGATTTAAAGATATTAGTGAAAGGTTCAAGGTCAAAAGGTCAACCAGCCCCCCCCCCCCCCACACACACACACATTAAGCAAACCAAACACAATTGGTGTCCAATGTTTGTGCTGTTCGTGCAGCAGAAAAAAATTATTTGTGCTGCTGTCATTGAAAAGATATAAATAAAAGTTTCCAAAGGTTATCCTAGGTCAAACCCCTTTTCAAACACCAGTGTTTACCTGCAGTCCCACACTTGGCATGAATGAGTGAGGCATCTGCATGGTAATTCAAATAGAATTTGAATGAAGGCAACTGGACTTATGTTTATGTATTTAGCAGATGCTTTGTCCAAAGTGACTTACAAGTTATAATCGGCATGTTGTTCTTGAGGTTAACAACAACAATAACAACAACAACAACAAACACTTTCCAGTCAGCCGTAGGTAGCAGTGAGACAGCATGATGAATCATGGAGAGGAGGGAACAAGGAGTGGACAGTAGAGAGGGGGACGGGCACAGGGAGGGTGCTAGTTTAGAAGATGCTCTCTGAAGACCAGGGTCTTCAGGAGTTTCTTGAAAGTCGAAAAGGAAGCCCCTGTTCTTGTAGTGCTTGGTAGGTCATTCCACATTTGTGGAACGATGCATGAGAAGAGTCTGGATTGTCCCGAGCGTGGTGTAGGCACTGCTAGCCGACGATCCTGTGATGACCGGAGTGGCCGGGCCGAGACGTAAGCCTTTGCAAGAGGATTTAGGTACCATGTCGGCCTTCATATGCTAGTGTTAGCAATTTGAATTTGATGTGTGCAGTTAGCGGTAGCCAGTGGAGCTCAATGAATAGAGGGGTGATGTGTGCTCTTTTTGGCTGATTGAAGACCAGAAGCACCGCTACGTTATGGACCATTTGAAGAGGTCTCACAGTACAAGCTGGAAGACCAGTTAGAAGGGCATTGCAGTAGTCGAAGCGGGAGATGACAGTGCACCAGGAGCTGGGTGGCATGTTGTGTTAGGTATGGTCTGATCTTTCGTATGTTATACAGCGCAAAGCGGCATGAACGAGCAACAGAGGCAACATGATCTTTAAACTTCTTTGGTTTCATTAATATAGGAGGGTCAATATTATTGTAGCTGTCTATTGTCGCTTGACAAGCAGAAACTGTCACCTGCAAAACACCTCCTCCTACCTCCTCATGGTTCGTTAGCCTCTATTGTGTGTGATTCATTGTGTTGATTAGATGCAGAAAGGTGTGATGTCGTGTTACTTTCTTGTAAATATGTACATAGTTTTTCTTCTTCGTTCCAGCATGACAGTTATAGTCATTACATTTTTTTCATATTATTGATATATTATTATTATATTGCAGCACAAACCAACACAAACGTAGCACAAATTTTTGACACCAATTTTGTAAGATTTGAAGAAGGTGGGGGGCCAACTTCAGTTAGGTGTCTGAAGGATTCTGCACAGGGGTTTCTTTGGAAGTAGGAATAGGAATAAAGTTATAGAGGTCAGCAGGTTAAAGATCAGCTTAAATTAATTTCACCATTAGAACAAAGGATGTTATTTTTGGCGTGAGATCACCAAAGATGATAGGATCTTTTAAATCTTACTTTCAGATAAGCTGATGACGTTCAGCAGCTGAAACTGGGGGTGGTGGCAGGAACTCAACCGCAGAGAGAAAATGAATAACTGCTAGGAACAAAATAGAACAAACAAACCAAAAAACCCATACCCCATACATGATTACTTTCAGCACACATGTCAAACATGTGGCTGTTCAGCTGCAGGAAGAGATTTTTATCTGAACAGTCAGTGACAACCTGGGCGACAATGGCTGCTGTTGTTCCTCTTCCACGTGGAGCCTTTCCTTCATTGGCTTTTAGAATCCGCTGGAAGCATCTTTCTGTTGCATGGCAAACTGCAGTGATGCCTTGTGATGGTTTCTGTAATCCACCTCTGTCCTTCAAAGCCAAGAGTGGATGCACCGATTCATCCGATGTCAGTGCCTGTGAGCAAGGCAGGCATGTAATCTTCTGCTTCAACTTTTTGACAATGAAACCAGTGATGTAAGAAATCGCTGCTTCCTTGTACTCCGACAGGTTGTTGATATCTGGAAGATCACTGATGGAGTCATATTCAGGTACAAGTGCTTCTACAGGCACCACATCCAACCTGTGTGCAATGTTCACAGTTGCTGGTATAGAGTCAAGGATGGCTGTGTTGTCACGAGGAAGACGGTTACCTGTTCCCTTTTTAACCTGGTGCCTTACAAGAAGAAGTTTGTATGCCCCTCTGAACTGCCTTACATTGGGGTTGTTGTTGTGACCACCACGTGCTCTGATTGCAGAGAAGAACAGCTCCAAGTGGTCCTGACTGAGTTTGTAAGTCAGAAGATATCGACAAAGAGCAGCTGGATGCTCTACAAGGTCTTCATAGATGCTGATCACACTTCTAAAGCAGGCAATGAAACCATAGATGGGTGTCCTTTTCTGTGTGGAATGCACATGTACCACTCTGTTGTCTTTCCCTATGATTTTGAGCCCTCTGAGGAGAGACTCTGTTTCTTTTAAAGTGACCATGGCACATTCTTTAGTCTTTGGTGTGATGGGTGCTTTGTGTCCTTTTCCAAGTGGATTGCTGCTATTTAGGACATCAAAAGCAGCATCAACTGTATGCAGGAAATCAACTGTGGCTGCACATCCACTGAACTGTGGATACCTCATTTGTTGCTCGCAGTACTCAAGAGCAGCAGCCACGCTGTTGCAAAAGATTTGGGCTGCAAGGTGAACCTTCAATTTTTTGATTTTGCCACTGAATGTGAGCTATTTTGAGTTTGTTGCCAAGACGCAACCCTTCCCTCTCCTGAAGCTTGTGCAACTCCTCAGTGTACTGCCAACGTATTAGCTGGCCATCTTCCCTAACAATAACTTTAACAGTTGAAAAAACATTGCGAAGAAGCTTGAGCATGTGACATGGATCCAAGGGAACATGGATTTTCTGTGTGTGATCTGCTGGATGGACAAAGTATGATCTCATGTCCATTATATCCAGATTGGCATCAAGCTCCCAGATCACGGCCATGTTTTGGGAGGGGCCATCACATGTCAAGGACACAACCCTAACTCCGATGTCATGAAGCCGACACAGACTTTCTCGAATGAGGTTAGCTCTTTCTTTCCCGTTCATGCTGTTGATAAGAAAGTAGGCAATCGGGAGCTTCCAAGACTCGTTGATGGCAACAACCATGATGACCAATGCTTGTGTTGCAACAACATTTTCAATCTCACCAGCTCCGATGTCAACATAGCCATGAATCTGGTTCCCATCAAACTCAGTTTGCTTATGAATATACATTTCATCTAACATCAAAGAGCAAACCGTTTCTTTTCCTCCCTTCTTCTTCTCAACAACATGACATTTTAAAGCTGTAAATGAAGAAAGAGTAAAACCAGGGTCTGCAGAGACATTACTGTACCAGTTGCGAATGGTCTGTGGATGAGGCAACGCCAAGTGAAAGTGTTCTCTAGCATAGTCATAAGCCTTAGGAGAGTAAAAATGCAGTGTAGTTGCAATTAAGTTTTCAGAAAAAGATAATATTTTCTTCTGATTTATTTTCTGAAACAACTCTTTTGGATCACCATCCAAACCATCAAGAAGAGAGGCACATTCAGTTGATATTAGAACTTTCTTCTGAAGAATTCTGGTGACACTTTTCAAAGAAGAAATTCTTTCCTTCAATCTCCTTGTCTGCTGGGATTCCAGTTTAAGCATTTTCTGAACTACACTTACCTTTTCATTTGCTGATAGAACTCTCCTTTTAAGCATTTTGGGAGACTCAGATCTGATAGCAATGGTCACTCGGGATGCTATTTGGCTGTAATGGCACAGTGTTAAAGGAGACATAACATGCTTTTAAGTTATTCCTTTTTACATCTAAATCCTTCAGTTGGGGGTCTAAATACAGTGGAACTGCAGTTCTTTGGTCTGATTTCCTCATTATTGTTGCTCTACAGACCCTCATCTACCCCTGTTCTGAGGAGAGTCTTGAGAACGAGCCGTTTTTGGGTACTGTCTCTTTAAACTGGAGGAGGAGCTGTAAACTCCGCCCCCCTCCATAGTGCAGACCTGTACTCTCCTCCCCCAGCCGGACTTTGTAGTTCTATAGAGAAATCATTATTTAGCATAGCATATTAGCATTTTTAAAACATGTGGGGAGAGTAGTTCATCAAGCTGTTTCAAGGCTGCTAACTCTCTCATGCATTTGTCTGTAGTCACACACACACACACACACACACTACTTTTTCTTCTGTTTTTTTTTTAGCAGTAGTGTCATCAGCTCCTGGGTTTAAATACTGCCACACCACCCTTCCTTAAAACGAGGAACAGTTTTGAGCTGTGTGTGGCTAAAATAACCAGACATTCTGCATTTTTCCAATAGGACTACAAAAAATCTTAGCGAGATGAAAAAATGGCGGATTGGCTCTGTGTTTAGCCGAGGGCCATTACCATATTTGGTAGTTATCCTGACTAAATTAATTACTGACGTAATGGATAATGTAAAAACTGAACGGGTGGACAAATATGCCCAAAACTTAATTATTAAATATCTAAATAGCAACTCCAGTGAATAATATAAGCCTTTTTGCTCACTTAGACACTTAAAATGTGAAACACACTGTGTTAACGGATAAAAAAGTGGGTTTTTCATGTTATGTCTCCTTTAAACTGACCAGAGTCTGAGTCATTCTGGTGTTGAACACTGTGACCAGAATGAGCATTATCACACTCAATTGCTTGCAGAGGAATGTCATCATGTGTTACATTTTGAGTAACAAAGACCTCTTGAGGTGAGTCTTCACACATCATTACATTGCTCAGATCAACAGCAACTTTTATGGAACTGTCTTCCCCTGCTTCTTCATCTGCAACCTTCTCAAAACTATTTACAAAATCAATGGGGTTGTCACTTACCTTGTCAATCCTACTTACGTGTACTTTCCTTCTTCGAAGATTTTTTTTTACCTTAAAGGAAGAGAAGATTGTAAGTACAGCTGTGTCCTTCAGGCAAAGTCTCCCCTAAAATAAAAAAAAGAGATTCACACACACACACACACACACACACACACACACACACACACACACACACACACACACACACACACACACACACACACACACACACACACACCTGCTCTGGTGTACCAGTGGGTTTTTGAGATGCAGAAATTGACCTTGTCTGGTGTGTGTGTGTGTGTGTGTGTGCGTGCATGCAAGCGTTTGTGTAAAAGCCATGTGGAGAGTGTTTGTTATTTATAAAGCATATGTTGTTAGATTTTATCCAGACTTTGAAAATATATACTTTAATTACAGTTTGATTTATTTGACACTAGTAGAATGTTTATTATTTTGTTACTTTCTCCCAATGCATGAAGTTACACATTAAAGACTGAAAAAAAAATTAATTTGTTTATCAGAATAAATATCCATAGAATTAGATGGAAATTAATAACATGATTGTTTCCCCATCTAAACAGCCCCAGTCACTGACAGTTCAAGGGAGGGGAAATTTTTTTTCTTGTTACACAGCAATGTAACATCTGTATATTATATACATATATATAGTATATTATCATATATGTCTGTCCTATTGTGGTGCTTTTTATTGGTGTACAGCGCTTTGTTTGTCCATTTTGGCCATGTGAAAGCGCTTTATAAATAAAGTTGATTTGATTATACAGCTAACGCTTCAATTTTTTCAATTTTAACTAAAATATGAAGTAATGTGTTCGTACCCTGGAGTCTGCGGTGAAGTGATGACTCTCAAAAGTGTTCACTGCACAAGCGGGAGTGTGAATTGGGAGTCCAGCACTCTCTTCTTTGGTTGCTTACCCAAAGGTCAAGCCTCTCTGGATCACCTAGAGGAAAACTTCATACAAAGAACTACTTAAGCATATGGGTTTAAAATACTTAATAGCTTATCATGGCCTGTAGTAAAAGGTCTACAATTAGGATAAAGAGTAATACAAAATGCATACTTCATAAAAAAAATAATAAAACAAAACACTTGAGTCTATCACCTTATTGGACAGGATATGAAAGTTTAAATAATCAATTTTATTAACTAATTTCCATTTTATTAAACTACTCTAGTTCCCATGAGAACAGGGCACCCGGTCGCGGCTCTTTGTGGACAAATTAGTTATTTAGTCGCTCCCAACCACCATTATTTTACAAATATGCAAAAAAATAAAAAAACTAGCGAGTTTATCTGATGGCATACAGACTTCTGGAGACTAACATCAAGCACTATCAACCAACTCACTGAGCTGCAGTATTTCTGTGGTCAGGTCTTTCTCAGAGTCCGAGAGCTCCACAAGCGGTCAGCCCGCGCAGCAGACAGGCGCCGAAGCGGTCAGAGATGCGCCGGGCTGACCGCTGGGGAGAACTGGGTGGATGAATGGAACACAGAAGTCTCCCTCCGAGAGCTCCACCAACATGTCATATTTCAACCCATTTTTATGTTTAATGCACTGGATTTTACACCCATCGACATTTACCCTATTAATTATTTTACCGTATTACATCTAAATTTCATGGTTAAACAGTGCATGTTAAAATGGTAGTTAGCTAGCTACTTTGATAAGCTCAGCTAGTGCAAAAGCGGCAGTGACCTAAAATACATAAATATAATTTTACTTACCGAAAAAAATGAAGTGGAGACTCCTTGGATGCTCCATTAGTGCAATTAATACCACAGCAAGTCATTTTGTCCAACAATTGCACAAATAATATCCAAAAAAGAATACACAAATGCTACAACTACTGGTCTAAATTCAGAGACTAAAAATCGCAGAACAGTTTTCAGGCGAGACCGAGGCTCAAACTGAGGCTACTGAGGCCTTTCCACGAAACTAGCTCGGTGGTCACGTGGGTCTGATGCTCATTATCCATCCATCCATTTTCTGAACCCGCTTGTCCACGCAGGGTCGGGGGGGGGCTGGTGCCTATCTCCAGCGGTCAACGGGCAATCAGGCGTGGTACACCCTGGACAGAGAGCCAGTCCATCGCAGGGCAACACAGAGACACACAGGACAAACAATCATGCACACACACACTCACACCTAAGGACAATTTAGACAGACCAATTAACCTAACAGTCATGTTTTTGGATTGTGGGAGGAAGCCGGAGTACCCGGAGAGAACCCACGCATGCACAGGGAGAACATGCTGATGCTCATTAATTATACAGAATTTTCGGCATTTAATACACTTAAACTGAAGAGTGACAAAAAAATTCACCCCCCTCAGAGTTGTCATGAGTGTAAACTAGATCTATTAAACCTAAAACATGTTTTGGAACCAGGCTGTAAACATGTTTCTTTCTGCTGTGAAATTGGTATTTTTAACATGGGAGTCAATGAGGATTTGCTCGCTTCTGACACCAGCCCCCAGCGGATGAGGGTGGAACTGCAATTAATTTCACTTCTGCATTGGCTTCAATTTCAGACTCGCATTGTGGGGGCTTGATCAGCACAGATAATTCAGCTGGAGGAGAAAATAGCTTCAGACAGCAGGATTTGGAGTCTTATTTCCTGATATTGGAACATCTTGCCTCTGATTGGCTAACAGCAACGCAACTCTACCACTGACTCTGTTTACTCTGCACCGTTGATGTTTTATCTCTACAAATAACATAAGACTGGAGGAGTTGTGCTGTGTGGTGTAGTTGCTAATGCTAAAGGTTAGTTTCTACTAGCCGAGATGTTCTCTGCTGTTTTCTGGACACTAAACCAACAACAGCCTTCCACATTTAGAGTCAAGTTGCATGAGTCCATGAATATAAAGTGTCGGTGTGACGTAGATCTGTTAGGCTTTTCAAATTTTTGAGTTTCACCTTATATTTTCTATCAGAATCTAATGCAGGAGATAGGTGTAGGAGGCTATTTTCATGGTCAGCCTGCATGAAACACTCAGAGTGACAGATTATAATCAGAAATAATAATTTTAAAAAATTGTTATTCAGTGTTCCACACCTTTAAACAAACAAAGGCAGAATAAACAGAGTGATCATTACTCAAACAGATTTTAAAAACTCTTACACAATGAAACAGTGTGGTGTTGTTGCCACAACAGCCCTCTCATTACAATATGAACTTCCTGTTTAAAAGTTCTCCATTTGAAACGTTTGCAGTGAGTCTTTTCTAACCAATTCAACAGTTTCTGCTTTCATGCAATATTCCTAAATCAGTCCTCTAGCTCCGTCCTTAACAGACAAATCTGCGTATACATCACAGCAAGAGTCTGATTTACAAATCAAAAGGTCAGAGTTTCATCAATCCTGTCAAATTAGCTAAATCCATCCAACGTAATGTCATTTTAGTCTGGTAGATTCTTCTTCCGGCTCTTGGAGGTTGCAGACGCTTTTCTTCACCTCTCCTCCATATCTTATCCTCAAGGCCTTTTTCTGTCCGTGTGTGCTGGGTGCACGGCTGCTTCTGCATATTTTCTGGAAACTGGAAACTGAAATTTCAGTTGGTCACTCAACGCAGTTGATAAAATTTTTTCTACGATGAGAACGGGAGAAGGGGCTCCCGGATGCCCCTCCGCAACAGGCCCAGTTGGACACATCACGGACTCCTGGAAACAGTGGAACTTGATGTGTCTATCTCAGCTGTCTGTGGAGGACTCTGAAGATGTGTGGATATTCGTGGTGTTGGTGTCGGGTTTCCTGCTGATCGGCTTACCGGAAAATGAACGAGCTGTCGAGGAATATTGGCCTGATCCCCGAGCTCAGAGATGGATTGCACAGACACAGATTCACAGACTCATAATTGTCGAGATGAATCGTAAGCTTGGGGCTTTGGTCGAGATTCATTCATTGGCACAGAAGATGGATGCCATCAAGGATAGAGTGGACGAATCAGCACGGATTGGGATAGTTTAATGTCCATTATTGGGTTTTTGAGAGGTTGAGGACCAACAAACTGTAAGACAGAGAGGAAATTATCTCTGTCTGGCCCCAAAACAATTTCTAATCGGAATCTGGCGCCCTTGAGCCTGCAAGGCTACAACGAAAACTCCCCCCTCAGAAGATATGTGGAATGTGCCATTGCTATGGCAACTCAACTCTGGCTCCTATCCCAGCCTGGGCGGGACGGCGGGAAGGCCGCTGAAACGTTCCAGGGTCACTGCAACCCTCCAACCCTCAATGCTCCTCCTCCTATCCACACTGAGATGACATGCGCTGCTTCTATTGTGGCTGCAGGAACTGAAGTAGGGATAGTCCCAACCCACCACCCCACCTAGTGGGCACTTATGTTGTGTTGTCTGAAGTCTGTTGCATATATGTTTGAGGTGTTTTTTTGCAGAGCAAAGCTGCCCTCCCGGTGGATGGTAACTCTGAAGTGCCTTTTGTTTCCCTCCACCTGAACCAATCCTCATGTAACCCTTTTATCTCTATTAAGGTAGCGCGAATCAGGGTTGCGAATGACCACAGTCACCAATTCTTGTCATGTGTCTTGCTCATGTATGTCTGATCTCTGAATTGTGTGTACTGAAACTCTTAATTTCCCTCTGGGATCAATAAAGTATCTTTGATTGATTTGATTTGATACTACAGTGAGAAAATCTGTGAGGGACTTCCCGTTAAGACTGCAGTCGATCAAAACATCCGAAGGCTGTCTAAGAAATCCTCCTAGGAGTACTGCCAATCTGAGTACATTAGCAGAAAACAAAATAAACAAATGCATAAAAGAATCAGCCTTACTTTGGAGAAAGGTTCGTTTATTGTAAAGGCTGTTAATCAAAAGTTCAAATTTAAATTAGAACTTATGTATAAGGTGCTAATGAGATTTCAGCTACAGTTTTAATGTCAAGTCTTAAATGAGATCACTCCAACAAGTCAAGGCAGTGTTCCGTTTAACCCTCTCAGGCTCAAAATAAGTTTTGATAAAAGGACGAACAACTAAGTCCTTCAGGGGTACTTCTGAGTTAAAAAAATGCTCATGAAATACGTAGGTGGAGTAACCAGGTAGGTAGGTTTTAACGTTGCAAATCTGCTACGCCTGCCTCCAGAGGGATAAATCTGATTCTGCTTGAAGCCTTTGTGTTGTAATGAACCAGTAGGGATTTTCTGAATGAAAAAGTTCATTTAGGACTCAAAAACATCCCTTATCATCTTCAGTTTGAAGATTATTTCTTACATAAGAGCCATCTATACTCCTGAGCCTGACAGATTTTAGTTAAAGGACATACAACACGGTCTGAGTCTAGACTGCAACTGGATTCTAAGACTAATTTAACTGGACAATGTTAACTTGAGATGATTCTAACATAAATTTTGCCTCTAAATGCATCGATGCTATCGAAATTCAGTGTGTTAGTGAAAACTAAAGAAACACAGTCGTCGTGATTTTTTGAATCCTAGGAATTCACACTGAGCAGATTAGGACTACGCTAAAAACAGTCACGGAACTATTCACTCAGTGTGTCGTAATATCATTTCAACACAGAACAAGTCACAAATAGACAAAATATTGACAGACAGGCTCGTTCTATGTTCCTACGGAGAAAACGTGACGGTGAGAGAAAAAAAAAGTTCAGGATGGATCTGACCGTCGAGCTCTTGACTTGGTTACTAGCTTGAGACTGACGGTTAGCCATTACCTTTTCTATCGGTGCCTGCTGGGGAGCCGCCAGCGACCGAGCCAGAGACAAGACCGTGTTGAAGTAGAAGCCCCTGCTGCCTCCTCCATACAGAGACATGTTTACTGCGGTCGGGCTGTCCTAAACAAACGCAAACATCTTCATTCATTTGACCCGACCGACGAACAGCTACAACCCTACACTGACAACTACGGAAGCCGCAGCGCCCAAAAAGCAAAATGTAAGGTCACGAGAATGGTTCCAAGAGTTGGGTTCGGAAGTCCACTGTGGATCAGGAAACTCCAGTGTGGAGCTTCAGAGGAAATGCCAAAGGCAATTAATGATTTAAAGTATGTTACTTGTATATTTGTGCCAGAGCAGCTGCAAAAATGTAATGTAATGGCTTTTGCAGTTTAGGTTAAATAATGTCTGTAATGTATTTGGTAGCTACTGGGGTTGTAAAAAAGTACTGCTTACATTAGTATGTGAATGAGTTAATGTAGACCCTGACTTACATTTCTTTAACAAAATCTCTCATAGCTGTAAATATTATCAAGATGAACAATTGAAGGTATTGATAAAATCAGATAACATGTCTATATTACAGATAAATTGCAGGAGCCTCTATGCAAATTTTGATAACTTTAAAGAATATTTGAATACATTAGATATAAACTTAAAAAAATAGCACTCTCTGAGACATGGATAAAGGAAAATACATATGGGGATTTTAAATTAGATAATTACCAGATGTCCAATCAAAATAGAAACCACTAACTCAGAGGGGGAGTTGCCCTGTATGTGCATACAGATTTGGATGCAAAATTGGTGGAAAGCATGACTACAACTGTGAATAATCTGTTTGAATGTGTAACAGTTGAAATCGTTATGGATAAAAGGAAAAATGTTCTTATATCTTGTATTTACAAAGCTCCAGGTACTGACATGGAAGTTTTCATTAACTATATAGAGAGGTTTAAAAAAAAAAGCCAACAACAAAGACATATATATTTTTGGGGACTTTAATTCTGATCTATTGAAATCAAAATTACACAAACCTACAGAACAATTCATAAATGCCATGTACAGTCTTTCATTATTCCCAGTGATCAGTCGTCCCACCAGGGTCACAGCATATTCCTCTACTTTAAATGATGATATTTTTTACAAATGTTATGAATACCAGCATATCAAGTGGACTACTTATTAATGATATCAGTGACCACTTGCCAATTTTTATATCTCTAGAATACAGCACAAACACAGAAAATAGAAGCGATACTGTAAAAAAGAAAAGCAGACTGAGATCTGAACTTTCAATAAGTGCTCTTAACAAAAGCCTTTCGGAACAAGACTGGAACAATGTTCTTGGAGAAAATAATGTAAATGAAACATATAAAAACTTTGTTGACATATTTAAAGAACTATATGAGAAACATTGCCCAGCTGCAACCTGTACATATACACATATAAAAAGAATTAGTCCATGGGTGAAAAAAGGGTTATTGAAAGCCTGCAACAAGAAAAATACCTTGTATAAAAAACATATGAGGAAGAGAACATTTGTATCTGAAACCAAATATAAAAAATGTAAAAAAAAAATTAATAAATATAATAAAACAATGTAAAAAAATTATTACAGAAATTTGATTGAAAGAAATAAAAATAATATGAATGGACTATGGACTGTGCTAAATCAAGCCATTAATAAGGATTTTAACAGAGCTGTTTTCCAAGATTTTATAATTGACAGTGAAAAAAACAACAAACATGAACACTATTGTTAATACCTTTAATGACTATTTTGTCAACATCGGACCACAACTTGCCTCTAAAATATCAAAATCAATTAGTGATGTTGACAATACGAGTACATATAAAAATGCACACTCTTTATTTCTATCACCAACAAATGAAAATGAAATAATCAAAATAATTAATAATTGTAAAAATAAAAAGTCTTCTAACTGCGATGATCTTGACATGACTATAATAAAACAGGTAATACTTAATATGGCAACACCTTTAACCCATATCTGCAATTTATCTTTTGTAAGCCGAGAGTTTCCCAAACTGATGAAAACAGCAAAAGTCACTCCATTCTATAAAAGTGGAGAAAAACATCAGTTCACTATCGGCCGATTTCCATACTTCCTCAGTTATCAAAGGTATTGGAAAAACTGTATGTGGAACGCATGAACGGTTTCATTGAAAAATACAACTTACTCAATAATAGTCAATATGGATTTAGACAAAATAGATCAACTGCTCTTGCACTGATAGATCTCATAGAAGAGGTAACCGAAAAAATGGATCGTAAAATGTATTCTATTGGCATATTTATAGACCTCCAAAAGGCCTTGGATACAGTAGACCATGACATACTTTTAAATAAATTACAACAAAATGGGATTGGGGGATTGCATATAACTGGGTGAAATCTTACTTAACTGACAGACAGCAATACGTACAGATAAATGATTACAGGTCAAGACTCAGAAATACAAATTGTGGAGTCCCTCAAGGTTCAGTCTTAGGACCAATATGGTTTATTCTATATATAAATGATATATGCAGGGTATCATCAAAACTCTAAATCATCTTATTTGCTGATGACACTACAATATTATGTTCAGGTAAAGATCTACAGTTACTTGTGACAGAGATGACAGCAGAATTAGAAAAACTTAAAGACTGGTTTAACAAAAACAAATTGTCTTTAAATATTTTAAAAACAATAATGATGCTGTTTGGTAAACAAACTAAAGACATTGAAATCAGAATCAAAATGGACAACAATGAAATAGAAAAGGTAAATGAATATTGATTTCTGGGCGTGATACTTACTCACAATATCAGCTGGAGATCTCATATACATGGCATACAAAAGAAATTGGCAAAGAACATTGCAATTATGAGAAAATGTAAATTCCTTCTGGACCACAAAGCTCTAAATCTTGTATTATGCATTTTTTCTGCCCTATCTTAGCTACTGCACAGAGGTCTGGGGTAATACCTACAGTAGCCATTTGGAGGCAGTATTTAGACTTAAAAAATCTATTAGGATTGTACATAATGTTGGTTTCACAGACCATACAAATACACTTTTCATGAAGTCTAAAATCTTAAAACTTGAAGATCTAGTTAACCTAAAGTCAATGCTAATTTTGTACAAAGCAAGACAGAATCAATTACCAATCAATATTCAACAGCTGTTTTTTGATAGAGAGGGTGGATACGATTTGCGGGGATCGAATAATTTCAAGGTGGTATGCGCCCGCACAACCCTTAAAATTCACTGCATATCCAGAAGAGGTGTTAAGCTTTGGAATAATTTAGATGACAACTTACAGAGTGCTACTAGTCTACTACTATTTAAAAGACAATATAAGATGAGTGTTATTGAGAAATATGTTGAGAATATGTGATGGAAAAGCTTCTTGGTTTTATTCTGACTATGTGTTGTTATATAAAAGAACAGTACAAAATATAAAATTGAATAACAAAATATGCATTCAAAGTTCATTAACAAAACATTTACTGTCAAAAAGTCTAATATTGTAAATAGTATAATATTGTAATGTGGGGTAGGTGCACATAAGCTTCTTTGCTTCAGCCTACTCCATTTGAGCGTTGTTGTTGTAATATTGTGAAATTTGAAAGAATACAACAAATGTAACTGCTCAATGAATGTGCTAAATAAAATAAAAAATAAATAAAATGTAGAGAGTAATCATAATCAAGTACAGGGTGATTACAAGGGTACATACAGGGCCAGTACAAGTACATGGTAAGTACAGGGTACAAATACTCATCGAGATACTCAGGTACACAGGAATCTAATTATACCAAAGTAGAGGAATACTTAATGGATAAGTACAGAGGCATTTCTAGGGGTACGCACAGCATGGGGATACTTATTCATGTGTAATTGTGCACACGATAGCTCATGTAGAAGTAGAAGAAGAAACGATCATTTATATAGTGCCTCTGAAGATAAAAATCACGAGCAAGGACATCAAATTCAAACTAAACAAATAAAAGAAATAAACTTAAAAACGATTAAAAACATCACAAAAATGGGAGAAATAAAAATTATGATACAAATGTGAGGAAAGGAAAACTGTAATGACCGAGAGGTAGCTGAGTCAGGTTCTAGATTTCAAACTGTCTTTAAAAGAACTCAAAAAGTTAGTCAGATCATTAAAATTAAATATTTTAGTAAACCGTTGGATTTAATTATTAGGGTGTTATTTGTGCTGGTCGGGCTTCTAATAAAAAATCGATGAAAATACACAAAAAAACTCAGGTTTTAATAATATTTTTTTGTGCAAATGAAAATAATCTGATCAACTGATGTGTTTTTATTCTCAACAGTGGTTGAAAGTGGTCTACAGTTTAGAAAACTATCATATTGTCTTTTACCAGGCCACAATGTTTTAACCAAACCACCTTTTATACATTCAAGAACACATTGATTAAAAAAAATCTTCAAAGTATTTGTTCATTTGTTCACCTTCTTAACTACTTCTTCTTGCATGTGCAAGGTTGTGGCAAGCCGATGCCTCTAGGTGGGGTTCACCTTGTTCCCAATCCATCACAGGACTCTTGTCTATAATTTGGGGGTCATATGCAGAATCTAATATTACAGATGTGTGCGTTCTGTTTTTCCATTCAGTTGGTTCCTCACTGACGCTTCTTCTGAAAAATAAATAATGGAAGAAAGAAGCAAGTAACTTTTTTCCTTTTGATAAATGAAGCATTTGTAATTAGAGCTGCATGATGAAAATTTATGGATTTCCTAGTTTGAAACTCAGTGCTGTTAAAGACCCTGTTGAATTGTATCGTAAACATCTTTATCGAAAACTTGAGAAAAATTTATTATACAAAACGTTTGCCAAATTTTGTCAAGCCTGTGTTGAAAACTCAAGTCAGTCAAACCAAATATACACTTTTGGATTTATTAAACTCTAAACACTAAAATCCATTTCTTAAATTATTTCACATTCTTATTAAATTTTCCACAAGTGAACTATTTCTCATTCTCTGGCCAAAAAAAGAAGGGAAAAGAATGGTATTAAAAACTTTTCCATATTTAAAATAATATTGTACAATACAAAATAATTTGGAAAACAACTTTATTATAATAAATGCATCCAGCAGTACAATAAATTCATTTTACTGAGGCCAGCCATTTAAGTAAAAACATCTTATATCTGTATGTATTTTCTCATGAAGACGTTTGTCATCATGTCCCGTTTTCACTGAAACTTACTGTGTTAAAATAAACAAAACATGTCTCTGCTCAGCAGAGGCTCCTCGTTCACCTGACAGATCCAACGTTAAAAATGTTTTTTGTGTTTAGAGAATATTTTTCTTCTGCAAGCTTCATTCACAAACGTCTATTAAGAACTCTTATCAGTGTGTATTTAAAGCTTGTGGTTAGTGAGTTAGATGGCGATATGTGTGGTAATCAATCAATAGTGTATTCAAAATGATATTCTTGTGTGGGCTCTGAGTCCATGTTGATGCTGTCAAACAGGTTCTCTGTCCAGCTCTCCACAGGGAACCAGGAGTCATACCAGGGGGTGGTTTTCTCAGTTTCAGGTGGTTTTGTGGTTGTTGTGGTTGTGGTTGTGGTGGTGGTGGTGGTGGTGGTAAAGGTTCTCATTCTGGCTTGTGATCTCTGCCTATGCAGTCTGCGTGAACGCATGAGTCGTAGTCGTCTGAGTCGCTCTGCATTCTGAGCTTTGGCGTGAGTTTCCATCCCTATGGTGGTGCTATCTGCCATTAGAGTTGATGCAGTCGTCTTCACAATGGTTTTGGGGACGAGTCGAATGGGCTTGTTCCCGTTGAGAGCCATGATTTGTTTGATGCGGTCCCAGTTGGATTTTGGTAGTTTGAAGTTGCAGGAAGTGGCTCCAGTGTCATAACCCACCATGCAGAGACGTGTCTGGGGTGTGTAGCCATCTGCTTTGGCGGTCACCTTGTACTCGCCAGGATTCAGCAGCCGCCAGTAATCGCCTCCAACAGCTAAAACAAACAGTCAGAGGAGGTCACTGGTTAGACTGAAAAGCTGCAGAAAACATAAATATACAATTGTCTCCACATCATACCAGTCTTGACATCATGCCTTATTCCTTCAACTGACACGGTGGCATTAGGTAGCGGATTTCCCTCCACATCTCTTACTACACCTTTTATTCCTCGATGAACCTGCAGGGAAAGCACCTCAAACCTCAGCAGGAGTCAGACTTCAATGAAATTACCAAACATTTTTAAAATCAGAGAGTCTTTAAAGGTGTAATATGTAAGAATAATGTAAGAATGACATTCTGTGGTCAAATTAGGTAACTACCATCCATTTTCCTAATTAAAAAAATACCACATTCTCACTGCTGTTCAGTGAGATTCTTGGATGTTGCCAGTTACAGATCAGCACCAGAATATTCTAGATGACAAGCAAAGACTAGTCATACACAGTAAGTTGATAATAAATACATTGTTATATCTGGCGTTAGCACTATTGTGTATTTATGGTACGGAGCAGTTACTACACTTATTACGATAATATTTCTACTGAATTACAGGAAGAGTTTTTTTCCGTCTTACTGTTAGCTTGCTCTTATAGTTCTAAACGACTCATTAAACTAAGTAAAATGCTACAGTTGACTCATTATTCACTTCATTCAGTTCACACATGCATTCCAATGTAATATTGAGATGTTGGCAATTGAAAAAGTGGCCTGAGCTATTTGTAGAGCTGATTACTTGCTTTTTAGTCTAAGCATTGTTATTTCAACATTGTCCTCTAGCTTGCTATCACAGTTTAAATGAGCTAATAAAAATCCAGTGGAAGTTTAAAGGGCAATAAGGATGGGGCAACTAGCAACAACAAAAGAGCAGTTTTTTTAAGAGAGTAATCTTTTTTTTCTGTGTCCTCTCTGGCTGTGAAGCAAACAGAATTAATGTCTGAATGCTGGTGACAAGCCTGGGCTCGACACACGGGAGGCGACAAACGACCTCGATTAGCGAAATTCCACAAAAATAAACAATCAATGATGAACAAGACTCTGCTTCTAGACCTGCAGAAGGAGGAAAAAAAGAAAAGGGACACACAACAATACAGCAGGAGCAAACTATCACTGTGTCAGCCTGATGCAGAAATATAAAATCAACATTGTTTTACTGAGCAATCACGATAATAAATCACAGTGCATTAAGTGCCAACCACAGCCTTCAGACATGTGTTGAACGTGCCCAAGTCCATACTTATGAGAGCACCATGTGAGCACCTGTGTGTGTACACACACTTGTATATGTAAGGTTTCTCTATAGGAGCGTCCAATAGAGAGTGTGAGGGGCCACAGATCTGCCCCCCAAAGATGTGTAGGAGATGGAAGGAACTCCAAGTCTCAGAGATCCAGGAACTGCCCCAGAGTGCAGGAACCTCAGGGAGACTGCGACCAGAAAAGCCCCTACCCCCCTCGAGAGGCGCAGAGGATTGCCCTGGAGGGGGGGGTGTCCAGCAGGGGAGCAGCCCTGCCAGGGGGGAGTGTCCAGCAGGGGGGAGCAGCCCTGCCAGGGACCCAACAGAGCCCAGGGACTCAGATCCCATCAGGCAGCCACCGAGATTAATCAGGCAGATGCCAAAAATCTTAAACCCCCTGACCCGAGAGCCGCGAACACTCAGACCAAGGCACCACACTCCACACCAAGTGTGGCAGGGGGAGGGGAGGCGAAGATGTATAGCATCAAAAGAAGTCCCAGGAGCGGGGAGGAGTCAAAGGTCCCACCTGACATAAACAGTCATACACAAACACAGTCACACACTCCCTCCCTCATACTCACACATACACATACAACCTAAGACTTACAAAAATGCACGCCAGACACCCACTCATGCTCCCCATACACACCCTATTCACTTTGGTTCCGGTACTGCTGCACAAAGGGTACAATCAATACTGGTTCCCAGAGTTCGACCCTTTCTGCTGGGGTGCTGATGAGCAGGCTCCCCTGCCCAACACCGAGCAAAGTGACCCACCACCTCAGACCCCAGCCAGACGGCTAGATCCTCCTCCTAGCCTCCAGCCCCAGGAAGCCAAGCGACAACAGAGGTGTGCTAAGACCCCTAGTCTACCTCCACCTGCTCCAGTACAGTGTTGATGCATGTTGATGAGGTGTATTCGTGGCTGTGGTGAGCGGGCAGTGCAGACATCGTCTGGCCTACGCCAGCTGATGCCACCACACCACCCCTTTTCCCCCCACAGCCCTCTGTGTCTAAGTGCAGTTTAAAATTGGAAGTGGGCATCGGCACTTGGGATGAGGCTGAAAGATCCCCTTGCCAAATGCCGTTGAATGTGCTCACTCCCAAGGCCCTAAGTGTGTGTTTGCGTGGAATGTCGTTGGTTGAAGAGTGGTTTAAGAGAGTAATCTACGGTTTCCCATATGCTTCAGGATCAATTTTAAGGTTCTCTTAATGGTTTTTAAGTGTCTTACTGGTCTTGGGCCCTCCTACTTCTCAGACCTAATATTACCATAGGAACCCTCGCGGCCTCATGCGCTCCTCTGGCAGCCGTCTCCTGGTTATCCCTAAAGTCAGGACTCATACTCACGGCGAGGTGTCTTTCCAGTATCATGGCCCTTGCCTGTTCCAGAGGCTGCCAGAGGACCTCAGGGCGGCAGAAAACGTCCATGTTTCGAAGAACAGGCTCAAAACTCATATTTTTAGCTCAGCTTTTAACAGATTATTTATTATAGTAGAGTACTTGCTTTGCATGCATATTTGAATTGATTACATTTAATCACAGTTTTATTCTACATTTATATAAATTTAAATTTATAACATTTTAATTAATTGTTAATTATTTACTTTAAACTTAGCTTTTAGTTGATTATTATTTATCATAATAGATGATTTACTCAGCATATTTTAATTGATTATATTTTACCACAATTTAATTCAACATCTATATTATTTTAATAATTATTAAATGTAAATTATTTATGTATTTATTTACATTTACTATTATATTAGCTTCTGTTAGTTTTATATTTAATAAAATGTGGGCAACTGTGGCACAGGAGTTTAGTGCTCACCCCGTAATTGAAAGGCTGTAGGTTCGAGCCCTGCTCAGTCTGTCGCTGTTGTTGTGTCCTTGGGCAAGACACCTTACCCAGCTTGCCTGCTGGGTGGTTTTTGGAGAGACCAGTGGCACCTGTGTACGGCAACCTCGCCTCTGTCAGTGCACCCCAGGGCAGCTGTGGCTACATTGTAGCTCATCACCACCAGGGTGTGAATGGGTGAATGACTGATTGTGTTGTAAAGCGCCTTGGGGGCTCCCATTACTCTAGAAGGCGCTATTTCAAATACAGGCCATTTATCATTAATCTTATATTAATCTTTCTTCTAGTGTTTCCACTGTGGGGGCCCTCTGCCTCTGGGTCGGTGGTCAAATGTTGCTGCCTCTCCGGGTAGTGCGTGGGGCTAGGTGGGGCCTATGCCCTCCCTCCCCTCTGCACCCGGTGTTGGTGCTTCTGCTGCTGTGGTTGGCCTGCTGCTGCTGGGGCAGATGGCTCCTGTGATGGCATTTCCTTGTCCTACCATATCTGGATCATCTGAACTCAGCCCAATATAATTTTTACTGATGTTCTTCAATGCATATGTGTACAGGAGTTGGGGGGTGGGGTATGGTATGACTGTGCCAATGCTTTTAGATCGTCTGAGAGGGGTAGGAATGGGGGTTATGTAGGGACATTTTAATCTGTAAAGTAATTTGAGTAGCATTTTTGTAGGAAAAGCCCTTTATAAATAATGATTGATTGATTGATTGGTTGGTTGATTGGTTGGTTGATTGATTGATTGATTGATTGATTGGTTGATTGATTGGTTGATTGATTGAAAATATGTGGGAACCACTGGTCCATCCTGACAAAATACAATTTATCCAGGAAAGGTTACAGAAGAGTTAAGCACTGCTGTCTTGAGCCAGGTCTCTGATATGACTAAAATATCAGGGTTAGCTACCTAAACATTTATTTTCATTTTATCCATCTTGGGGAGGAGGTTTCTAATGTTTAAATGCAAAAATCCAAAACATTTGTGACTGAAATCTTCTGACTTTGCATTTTCTGCCTGTTATGGTATGAAACCGCAGTGAAGGTGATTGTTCTTTTCCCAACGATATCCCAAAAAAACCTTATCAGACTAAAACATCATTTATAATCATCATAATTCTTTCAGATCCTGCACCATATTCAATAAATGACAGATTGTCAAATAACATGAAGTAAATAGCTTACAAAGATCTACAAAATGATAATAAATGATAAGTGACCCGCACTTGTACAGCGCCTCTCAGAGTAAGGACTCCAAAGCGCTTTACACTACAGTGTATCATTCATCCATTCACATACACCTTCACACACTGATGGTGATGAGCTACAATGTAGCCACAGCTGCGCTGGCGTGCACTGACAGAGGCGAGGCTGCCGAGCCTCGGTGCCACCAGTCCCTCCGACCATCACCAGCAGGCAAGGTGGGTTAAATGTCTTGCCCAAGGACACAACAGCAGAATTCTCTGTCTGCAGCCGGGATCGAACCTGCAACCTTGCGATTACTGGAAAAGCCGCTCAACCTGTTGAGTTACTGCTGCCCCAAAGTTAGCAAGGGTACTGAGACACTGTTTTGGTACTCCTGTTTTGGGTAGTACCAGCCTCCCCAGTGACTTCTTGTGATTTCTTGTAGCTCTTGAGAGACTTTTTTCTCTTAGAAGATATTTTTTGTTTGAGATTGATCTCCTGTGTTTTTTTGGATTACTCACCCCTCGACTGATCTGCAGCTCCCTGTACTCCTGTGATTGCAGTTAACTTCCTTGTGCTCTCCCAGGTGATTCATCGCAGCTCACCATTCCCTGCCATTGTCTGGACCCTCTCCAAACTCTGCACCACCAGGCTGTCTGCTCTCCACCACTCACCAGCCCCCCTTCCTGGAAAAGCCCCTGTGTGATCCTCGTGTCTCCTCTCTCCTCTACCTTCATCATCTCCTGGACTCCCTTTCTCCTTCACGCCTGACATCTCCCCCTGAACTCTCCTCTCTCCTGTGAAAGAGTAAGGACCATTTCTGCTCCACCACCTGATCACCATTTCCTGCAAATACTTACCCAGTTCTGTTTTAGAGGATTCCCCCGGTCATCCTGCCTACTGTTTGTGCAGTGCTTTTAGTTCCTCCTTTAATAAATACCTTTTGTTGTTACGATTCCTGAGTCCATTGCATGATTCTGCATGTCGTGGGTCAGAAAACTATCCCACATCATGACAACCACTGTGTATGTTTTTCATTTTAACTGTTTATCCTATTTGAAACAACCCTATAGATTACAAATTTACCTAAAATATCCTCTTGTTTGATTAGAACAACCTATATTAACTTTCATGATTATCAATATAAACAGTAAGAAAAAATATTTCTGGGCACTTGAAAATACTCAATCTCTTCTTAAAGTTGCTAATCCACTACAGCAGGAACATTTGTGATCATTTACATCCAGATAATTTCCCTCTGGGATTAATGAAGTATCTTTGAATTTGAATTTGAATACATAAAATCTTCAAGCTATCTTTTAATCTTGTTCTTACTTGTTCCATGAAGGACAGCAGAGCTTCTCGATTGTTCTCCCACTCCAAAGGCAACTCACTTTCATGGGGAAACTTGTCACAGCCAAGGAAGATGGACAGCTCAAAGCAGTTAGTGTGCAGGTAGCTGAAGTCATTCATACCTATGAGAGAATGGTTGAGCTTCTCAGATTATAGATGTTCATTCTCATTAGATTAAGTGTAATTGGATAGGTATTTTTGCCCAGATGTTGAAAAATATGCCAGATAACATCTAGAAAATTCTCAAGTGATCTGTACGATTCCAAAAATCCCATCCTCTGCAGTATCTCAGTAGATTAGTGTCTTTAAAACTCCCTAAAGCTGTCTGGGAATAGGCTAGTTCTGACAAAGCAGGTGAAAACCTAGTCTAATGATTACTTACTGCCCACCACTGGATTCCAGCTGGCTCTGTTGGTAATGCCTTGGCCCCCAGTGACATCATCACCATGGCAAGAACCTCTGTAGGTCTCTGTCATGGTCAGGTGGCTGTGGGCATATGACATGGCCAACCAGCGAAACATGGCGTCATCAGGAGTCTCCCTCAGAGCTCCTTCATTCTGTCGCTGAATTCGAGCCCAGGTCTCCTCGCTCATCTCAGAGTTAACTCTCCACCGCCGGCTATCAGTTAACTTGCACACCAAGACAACATGTGGTTAGAATGAACATACAGCAAAGTAACTGTGCATAAATTGTGTTTATTACAAGAGCCTTACAGAAATAGGTGGACGCTGCATGTCAAAAGGGTAAACCACCATTTTTTCTCCTCCTTGCAGATTAGCCCCAAGTACAAATGGGTTTCGCTCCATCCAGGTAATTAAAGATTTTGTTTCGACTGCAAGCTAAAAGAAGCAACAGACGGATGAGTGCTAAAACCTAAACACATTAGTACAGGATTACCAGAAGAAACCTGCCCCTTGGTGTTGCTAAACAACTCACTGTACTATTCAGGACATTTTCTGGAAGAGGAATGTGATGGTTGGGGACAATGCGAGGAACCCAGCCTCGGTCTTCAGCTCCCCACAAGATGCTGTTCAGATCCGGGAAATTTTGGAAGATGTCATAACCTTCGTCAGTCCAGTGGCCCAGAGCCCAGTTGCCCATTTCTGAGCCCTGTAGGGCAGAAGAGGGAAAGGAGGAATAATTACATATTGATTAGAATAGAAAAGAATATTCTTTTATCGACCGTCAGTGGGGAAATGTTGGTGTGACAGCAGCAAATTAGATTCACAACAGGAACAAAGAGTAAAAGACAGTATGCTGGTGAAGGTTCTCAGCCATCCAGGTCATGAAAATCCAAAAGGGTTCAAATGAGGGCAACTGGACTTATTTGGTTTCTTGAAGACGTTTCGCTTCTCATCCGAGAATCTTTGTCAATTCTGACTGGAATACGGGAGTCCAGCTTATAAACTGTAGCTGTCTGTTGTAATTTAACGAACAGAAACCACACTGGGTACCCCTCCTCTCTACCATTCTGCCCTTTGAATAAAAGACAGTGAAGAAAAAACGGAACAAAACTTATTCAGAAATTACTTAAACATTCAAATTGCATTAGTTGTTGTGGTAATCACACTTTATTCCTTAATTTGATTTTCAAATGAAAATATAACCTTGCATAAAGGCTCCCATTCTGGTAAAGGTATAAGCCCCATTACTTCCATAGCTCGATTTAGATGCACTTGCAAACACACTAACTGACAACATAGTATTTATTTTAGTATTTAGTTGTAATGTACACAAGCAAAGCAAAATGACAGTCATCATCATGCAGTGACTATGGGAGCACTGTACCATCTCAAAGGCCAGTTCATAGGCATCAGGGTTCAGTGAGGGCACCAGGTGGATCCTCACTCCGTCCACCAGGCGGCGCACCCTTGGGTTGTCATCATTATACTCTTTGCACAGGAACTGCATCAGCAGCAGGAGAAGCTCACGACCCAGAGCCTCGTTACCATGGAGACCAGCTGTGTAGCGAAATTCTGGCTCACCTGAAGAGAATTAAAAGCCTTTTATTCAGATTTGAATCAAAATGTTTGTAGACTCTAAAACAGTTTTTCAAGTAAAAAACTAATCGATCAGACTCGTGTGGATTCATTACTGGTTCTAAAGTAAAATTTCTCCCAGTAAAATGGTCAAAACTGAAAGAGGTTTGCTGAAGTGAATTCTGTGAAATGAACATTCCCACCTATCTCATGTTCTCCTGGCTTATCAGAGATCTCCATGGCATACATTTTCAGGCCCTGGGAGCTTTTGCCGATGTTGTAGATCCTAGTGATGTTGGGACACTCCTCGTTTATCACCTTCATCATCTGAGAAAGGAAAATCTCATTTAGACATTTTGTTGATAGAAGTTGTTTATCCATCATCCATCCATACATCCTTTTGCTGCTGCTTATCCGGGGCTGGGTCACGGGGCATAGCCTAAGCAACCCAGCCACTCGGACCAGTTCCTCCGAGGGAATCTTATGGGCCATTCCCATCTGTACCGGGTCGGCTCGGGCCGGGTAGCCCCAGTCGGCCCCAGCCTGGCCCGGTTGATTCCACACATCCTTGTCTTAAGCCCATGTGGGCTGATTCTACCCACCAATCAGAGGCTTGCTCTAATGGAAGGTGTGAATTTGCTGTCAGCAGTGGGTGTGTTGGCCCTGGTCGGCCTGAAGCAGACCCCCTCGAGAAGAGGGCTGAGAATGAGCCTTGGTTGGCCCGGAAAAATACCAGGCCACCCAGATATGTAAACAACCTACGCTACCCGGCCTGGGCCGACCCGGTACAGATGGGAATGGCCCATTAAGGCGTTCCCTGACCAGCTGTGAGACATAGTCTCTCCAGCGTGTCCTGGGTCTTTCTTTAGGCTTCCTCCCGGTTGGACATTTCCCAGAAAACCTCACCAGGGAGGCGTTCAGGAGGCATCCTAACCAGATGCCCGAGCCACCTCAACTGGCTCCTCTCGATGTGGAGGAGCAGCGGGTTTACTCCGAGCCCCTCCCGGATGACCGAACTTCTCACCCTATCTCCAAGGGAGAGCCCAGCCACCCTGCAGAGAAAACTCATTTTGGCCGCTTGTATCCGTGATCTCGTCCTTTTGGTCGCTACCCAAAGCTCGTGACCATAAGTGAGGGTAGGAATGTAGATCAACTGGTAAATCAAAAGCTTTGCCTTCTGGCTAAGCTCTCTCTTCACCACAACAGATCGGTACAGCGCCCGCATCACTGCAGATGCAGCACCAATCTGCTTGTCGATTTCACGCTCCATCTTTCCCTCACTTGTGAACAAGACCCCAAGATATTTTAACTCCTCCACTTGGGGCAGGACCTCATCCCTGACCAGGAGAAGACATTCTACCCTTTTCCAGAAGTTGTTTATAAAAATTTTAATTTGTGCAATAACACAAAAGAACCTGTCTCATGTCCTTGTAGTTGTGATGTTTGAAGTCCAGGTCATCAGAAGGGTTGACCTCATTCTCACTGCGGTAGCTGCCTGCAACAAGCAACATGAAAACTAAGCATTTTATAAAAAAACGTGAATACAAATATAAAGTAGAGTACAGTAATTTAGTTATACATATTTCTGTGTTAATATTATTATGGTTTATTTCCTCTAATAGTGGAAAACCATTGAGGCATAACCATTTTACTTCTGAGGTTGTGAGGTTTGTGTACATCTCCAGTGCTTTCTGAGACCACTCTGACTCAAAGTTTGGCAAAAAGCAATGATTTTCCTTCCGGGGAGGGTGACATATTACTTTTTGGAATGTGAATGATCTAACACAAAGTCAAGAATGAGTTTACAAAAATGTGTGCAACTGCCACGTGGCCCTAGGCCTCCAGATTTATGCAATCTGCCACGACTGGACTCTTATTTCAGATCTTCTGATGTCAGTTGAGGGTTATGAACAGGTAACATCTCACCTGCTGTGGAAAGCAGTCTGGTTATAACTGGACAAATGAACTAACAGCCAATCGCAAATGTTTTTAGTTCATTAAGAATTTATTTTACACACTTTTAAACTTTGACCTGCTTTTATTGCATATTTATTCTTCTTGCTTAATAAACTGACCCACACTACCACCATTCCTCTGCAAGCAGTGGTCAGTGTAAAGAACCTTGTAAGCTGTTAGCAGGAACTGTCACGGCTTTTTGTAGAATTAAGATAATTCACTCCGAGCTGGCCCCATGTGTTAGGCATTATCCAGTTAATCTAGTCAGAACTGATTTTATTTACTACATGTTACAGAATAACTGTAAATCTCTGATGACTGATTGTGTTTAAATTCTTAATTTTGAATCAATTTTTTAAATTATCAGAATTTTTCACAACTAATAAAGGTTTTGTGTATTAGATCGAATACCCACATAAAACATTATAACATTGTCATATTGAAAAATTAACAGTCTTATTTTGTTTTCTCATTGTTTTAATTACATTAACATTTATTGATCAAAAATTGAAAATGTTATCATAGTTTCACCTTAAAATTCACATTAAGGTGCAGCTTAGTGGTAGTTTACAAAAGATTATTATTAAATAAACATCGATTGACTGTTTTTCACGCTACATATTTTGTTAGTTAAAGCACCTGTTAGATTTACACACTTTTTACAGTGTTGTGTGTGCTTCTGTGATGATGTGTTGTGTGATACTGACTGGGCAGCTGGCAGGCCAGGACCTCAGCTCTCAGACACAGGCTGCCGTTCCAGCTCTGAGGCAGGATGCGGATGTAGCGCGCCACCACAGGTGGCACAAACTGACTCATCACAGGCGTGTCCTTATCCACGTTCCCATAGAATAACTTCAGGATTAAAGAGGCAGGAAACATTAAGCTGTAAATTTTTTATGTAAATGCTCTAGTTTGTGTGACATCTGGTTGGTTTCTACGCACCCATTCAGCATAGCCATCATGCAGCACAGTCCAGTCTCTGCTGTCGTTACTGAAGGCCACAAAGTAGGATGACACAAAGTCCTCACTGAAATAAAAATGTCAGTCATCAGTTCATCTGACCTGAAAGGTCACACGAGTCAGGCACTGTTTCTCGTATAAATATGAGAGTCAATTAATGACTTTATTCAGCTTGTCACCCGTCAAACTAATTATGTACGTCACACCTTTCAAAATAAGAGTGTGAAGTGATGCCACAAACACACACAAAGCACGGGGAGAACGTGCAAACTGCACAGAAAGGCTGCAGCTAGGATTTGATCCTGCATCCTTCTTGTTTGTGAGGCAACAGTGCTACCAACTACACCACCATGCAGCAGATGGAAATGCAGAAGCTACATCTAAGATTTTATACAGAGAAGATTTAACAGAACTCACTGTTGCTCTGCGTTCCTGCCCTGAGTGATGACACCACTGAACTCTACCTCTCGGCGAGCATCAACCTGAAACCAGTGCTCTTTCTCTTCAGTCTCTGCACACCATCCACCACCGTACATGTCCTCCTCATTCTTAGAGCTCTGCACACAAATATCACATCCCATAGCTGGACACCAGTCATTGCTTTTCCCATAAATGCTGGGCTTAGGATGTATAAGCATTTGATGTACACGTTCTTATCTCATCCGTTTAGCCCAAAGTTCTTTAGAGTAATCTATGTGATGTTGCTGCTTTTATCTTCAAATAATGAACAGTCGTGAACACTGAGGGAAGATGATGGTCCAGCATTTGGAGTTTCCTCCGCTCTGCAGATCTACTGTGCTGCAACATGGGTTTGATGCTTTAAAGGAAGTACCTGCATGTTGAGGCGTCCCCTCTGAGCTGAGAAGCCATGGTGAGACTGAGAGGAAGCCAGCAGCTGGTCATCTTCCACCCGGTGAGACTCCAAACCCAGAGGAGGGCACTCTGAGAAGACAAACAGCACACACACACACACACACACACACACACACACACACACACACACACACACACACACACACACACACACACACACACACACACACACACACACACACACACACACACACACACACACACACACACACACACACACACACACACACACACACACACACACAACATTCACACACATATACATGCATGCACGCATGCACGTGCGCACACACACACACACACACACACACACACACACACACACACACACACACACACACACACCACCACACACCACACACACACACCACAACACACGCACACACACAGGATCTGTTGGCAAGACTTAAATTTGGTGTAAGGGACTAATAGCTTGTCAAGCACTTAGGTGTTGGTTAAACCGGCTTAATTCAACTTTACATGAAGACAGTTTTATTTTACTGTTGCGTGTTTGAATGAGTCTGTAGAGCTGAGCATACAGAGTCAAAAGGCTCTGCCTAAATAAATCCAGATTTCAGCACAACATCAGGCAGCAGACAACCCCAGCTCTTCACAAATGTAAAAAAACCAAATGTTATGTTCTTTTGGCTGAGTCAAGTAGTAAAGTCAGTAAAGATCTGAACGTTGTTTTGTTTCCCACTATTTGTTCCTCCTTGTTACTCTAATACCCAAAACAAACTGTCATGGCAGTGTGTGTAATTACCTGGTATGTACATGATGACCTCAGTAGTTGTGACCTCCTTTTTAACAGGGTATCTACCACGCGCCTGAACTGCAAAAATCAAATGTTACCATGAATATAAGATAAGCATCAGCAGCAGCCTACAGTCATGAAAGCTTATCTACAACACGGGACGAGACCAAAGGTGCAGGTGGATGCAGACAACATCTGAAATGACATAAGCATTAAAGTGAAAAGCTGGCAGGCGCCTTGTTAAGGCTAAAGACTTATTATAGTGAAAGAAAAAGATAGCTGGGTAGAAACTCTATACATGCAGCCTGATTAGTACTGAAGTTTATTGTCATAATGGTGGAAATGAGAAGCTGGCCATGTTCAGTTAAACAGACTGTTCTTTATTACACGTGTCTTGTGTCAAATCATTAAAATGAGAAACTTTCTTATTACAAGATACTGATCCTTTATTTTTTCCCTCACTGACAATAATATGCTACCATGTGTTTGATCCACATAAAATGTTCATGTTTTCTCATTTGTGTGTGATCAGTGCAGAAATATAAAAGTTGTGTTACCATATAAATGTTGCGTTACTATATAAATGTTGTGTTAACATATAAATGTTGTGTTACCATATAAATGTTGTGTTAACATATAAATGTTGTGTTACCATATAAATATTGTGCTAACATATAAATGTTGTGTTAACACAAAAGTGTTGTGTTAACATATAAATGTTGTGTTACCATATAAATGTTGTGTTACCATATAAATGTTGTGCTAACATATAAATGTTGTGTTATCATATAAAAGTTGTGTTAACATATAAATGTTGTGTTACTATATAAATGTTGTGTTACCATATAAAAGTTGTGTTGACATATAAAAGTTGTGTTAACATATAAAAGTTGTGTTAACATGCACTCAACAAAAATATAAATGCAACACCTTTGTTTCTGCTCCAATTTTTCATGAGATGGACTTAAAGATCTAAAATGAGCACCTGTGCTTTGCTGAGATAATCCATACCACCTCACAGGTGTGCCACATCAAGATGTTGATCTGACACGTCTTCCAGTGAGGAAGCAGAGTCTGGGGACTTTGGGTTGGCCTCTCAAATCTCTGGTGCTGAGGTCACTGAGGTGGTTAAAAAGCTCCTCTGTGGCAAGGCTCCAGGGGTGGATGAGATCCGCCCGGAGTTCCTTAAGGCTCTGGATGTTGTGGAGCTGTGTTGGCTGGCACGGCTCTGCAATATCGCGTGGACATCGGGGGCAGTCCCACTTAACTGGCAGACCGAGGTAGTGGTCCCCTTATCTAAAAAGGGGGACTGCAGGGTGTGTTCCAACTACAGGGGATCACACTCCCGAGCCTTCCTGGTAAGGTCTATTCAGGGGTTCTGGAGAGGAGGGTCCATCAGATTCTGGCTGTGGAACACTGGACCAGCTCAATGCCCTTACGGGGATCCTGGAGGGTGCGTGGGAATTTGCCCAACCAGTCTACATGTGTTTTGTGGATTTGGAGAAGGCGTTGGACCGCGCATCTCGGGGGGCCCTGTGGGGGGTACTCCGGGAGTATGGGGTACCAGGCCCTCTGATATGGGCTGTTAGGTCCCTGTATGACCGATGTCAGAGCTTGGTCCGCATTGCCGGCAGTAAGTCGGGCTCGTTCCCAGTGATTGTTGGACTCCGCCAAGGCTGCCCATTGTCACCGATTCTGTTCATAACCTTTATGGACAGGCTTTCTAGATGCAGCCAAGGTGCAGAGGGCATCCGTTTTGGTGGCCTGAGGATCAGGTCTCTGCTTTTTGCAGATGATGTGGTCCTGTTGGCTTCATCAAAACATGGTCTTCAGCTTTCGCTGGAGCGGTTCGCAGCCGAGTGTGAAGCAGCTGGGATGAGAGTCAGCTCCTCTAAATCTGAGACCATGGTCTTGATTCTGAAAAGGGTAGAATGCCTTCTCTGGGTCAGGGATGAGGTCCTGCCCCAAGTGGAGGAGTTTAAGTATCTTGGGGTCTTGTTCACGAGATAGGGAAAACTGGAGCGTGAGATCGATAGGCGGATTGGTGCTGCATCTGCAGTGATGCGGGTGTTGTACTGGTCTGTTGTGGTGAAGAGAGAACTGAGTCAGAAGGCGAAGCTCTCGATTTCCTGGTCGATCTACGTTCCTACTCTCACCTATGGCCATGAACTTTGTGTAGTGACCGAAAGAACGAGATCCCGGATACAAGTGGCCGAAATGAGTTTTCTCCGAAGAGTGGCTGGGCTCTCCCTTAGAGATAGGATGAGAAGCTCTGTCATCCAGGAGGGGCTCAGAGTAGACCCGCTGCTCCTCCACATTGAGAGGAGCCAGTTGAGGTGGCTCAAGCATCTGGTCAGGATGCCTCCTGGATGCCTCCCTGGTGAGGTTTTCCTGGCACATCCAACCGGGACCTAAAGGTAGACCCAGGACACGGTGGAGGGACTATGTCTCTCACCTGGCCAGGGAACTGGAGAGACTATGTCTCTCACCTGGCCAGGGAACTGGAGGGACTATGTCTCTCACCTGGCCAGGGAATGCCTTGGGATTCCCCCGGAGGAGTTGGCCCAAGTGGCTGGGGAGAGGGAAGCCTGGGCCTCTCGCCTTAGGCTACTGCCCCCGTGACCCGTCTCCGGATTAGTGGATGAAAATGGATGGAAAATCAAAATGTCTATGCCTCATTTAAAACATTGACTGCTGTAAACAACCTGACTTTTTCAAGAAAAAAAATACCTTTACATAGGGTCAGGCTACTCTTCATGCAGTCACTAGTTTTGTTAAACACATTAGCAAACCCACTCAAAAGGAACAGAGTTTTTAAAGCCACTTCTTATGATGACATCTGTAAATGTTGTGCTCTAAAAGACTAGATGTGTGTTTAAACCTACTTCTGTCCCAGTAGTCTGGATCAACCTCACTGAGGGATTTGGTTGGAGATGTTGCATTCTTGGTATCTTAATGAAGAAAACAAGAAGGAGAAAGATTACTATTAAAGTTTTAACTGTAAAAACTTGTATTTTATAACTGTTTTTTGGACCTTGAAGAACAGAAAGGAAAAGAAAGTAATTAAAAGTAAGTTCTTATTTGTTTCCTTTCCGTCATTAATAAAACACTGATCCATTGCAAGCAACTGTGAACTAAAGCAAAACTACACTTTTTACTAATGTTCCACTGTCACGATGTGGGTTGGAGGAGTAGGACCCAATGCGCAGATACCCAGAACGACACGAGGCAGGAGAGGATGTAATAGAAAACATTCTTTATTAAGAAAGATTTAGCCCAAAAAAACTAGAATCTAAGAGGGCACAAAGCCATAAACCTAGATACCTAAGAGGGGGGGAGAACAAACAACGCTGACAAGGACAGTGGACCGACAACACATTGAGACGCAGACAGGGTTTTATACACAGGGGCAGGATGATTGGGAGATGAACTGCAGGTGTGTGGGAAGAGAGAAACCTGGTGAAATCGATTTACTTATCAGGGAGAGGAATCTAAGCAACATGACCTGTGACTAATAACCAAACCTAAAGACTAGAAGAACAAGACAAATAACTAATGATCTAAGGAGAAAAGGAGAACTAATAAACCGGTGGGGAAGGACCAAGGAAGGAACCTAGAAGAAAACCTGAACCTATGAAAACTACAGAGAAAAACTAGCTAGATAATATAAATACAAGAAAATTAAAGAATGAGTGGACCTGGGAAACCTGGTGGGAGCTGGAGACAAGAAGGGCTCAGGAAGCTTAGGTACGCATGAGGGGGATCCTAGAGGGACACCTGGAGGGGTTGGAGACCTAAAGGGGCACAGAAACCTAAGGGGGGAACCTGGAGTGGGCTGGGGAACCCAAGGAGGCACATAAGGGGAACCTAGAGGGGGGCTGGAGAACACGTGAGGGGTACGCAGGACGCAGACCATGACATCCACTCACATCTACTTTAAAATTACTGTTGAAAATTGAAGGTGTGGGAAACTCATTTAATTATTACATTTGCTGTGGCCTCTGGTAGGAATGAATGCCTTGCGATTCATGTACTAGAGGCAAAACAAGTACAGATTTACTTGGAACAGCATAGGCGAGTTAGTCTAGCAAGCACTATTATTTAGTCTGGCAACGCTCTATTCACAGTTCTCGGTCGTGGGGTGAGTTCTATCATTGTTTTTCAAACTACCTCTGCATGCTGTTGGACAATGAACAATGTGACGTGGTCACCGCTACGAATGTCGGTAAATGAGTCAATCCGCTGTTGAAGAAAAATACACCCGTTTTCTAAATATAGGACTTAAATACATCTATCTGCTCCTGGTACTAATAAAGCCTAGGTCCAAATAGTCCAAAACTGATGTAAAGGCAGTTTCAAAACTGATGTAAAGGCAGTTTCAAACGTGCTGTTGCCAACTTGTTCCACTCTGTCGCATCATCCTGCCCACCAGACCCTAGCTGGCATGCTGCTAGGGGCTGTGGAGGTTCCAACGGAGTGTTCCTAGATCAAAGCTTTGCAAAGCAAGAATTTGGTCTAGTTCACTAGGTTAGGACAAGGTTCACTGGGTTTGGACAAGTCTGTTGCAGCAGAGAGTGGCAGCAAACGGCAGGATTTGAAGTCTTATTTTCTGATATTTGGACATCTAGCCTCAGATGGGACAACAGCAATGCAACTCTACCAGTGACCTCCAACGTGGATGTTTTATCTCCACTACTAACACAAGTCTGGAGGAGTTTTTCCTTTGTGGTGGTGTTGCTAATGCTAATGGTTAGATTTTACTAGTTGGGACGTTGTCTGCTGTTTCCTGGACGTTAAAACAACAACCTTCCCTGTCATGAGTCAAGATGGGTGAGATCATGAATGCTAAGTGACAGTGTGGCGTAGATCTGTCAGGCTTTTCTAATCCTACAGTTTCACTGTCTATTTTCTATCAGAAGCTAATGCAGGAGATAGGTGTAGGAGACTATTTTCATGTTCAGCCTGCATGAGTGACCAGTTATATAATTAGAAACTAGAAAACTCCTGAAGAAATTTTAAAAGGGACCTGCCACCTGGCTCAAGACAGTTTTTATGCAAATTCACTCACTAAAAATTTTAAAGGATAGTTTGAT
>SSNQ01034598.1:612210-632153 GCA_006942095.1 Nothobranchius kuhntae
ACACACACACACACACACACACACACACACACACACACACACACACACACACACACACACACACACACACACACACACACACACACACACACACACACACACACACAAACATTCACACACATATACATGCATGCACGCATGCACGTGCGCACACACACACACACACACACACACACACACACACACACACACACACACACACACACACACACACACACACACACACACACACACGCACACACACAGGATCTGTTGGCAAGACTTAAATTTGGTGTAAGGGACTAATAGCTTGTCAAGTGAAGATGTGCGTTCATGCTAATTAACATAAATTTTCCTCAAGTAATGTAAAAATAAAAAATAAAGCATTTAAATGCTTCAGAGACTTTACAATGCATTGAATCTAATACTTTTTGGCTCAGCTGGTGTAGAAGTCTTCAGCCTCTCCTTTTCTTCCTCCTCCCACTTCTTCTTCATCTGCTCCGCTGAAGGATAATGAAGAGACAGCAGGTCAAAACACACACACCTTGGGTTCCCATGCTCCCGCTTGTCTCACGCTTTTCTCACATTTACTTTATCTAAAAGGCGTGCCTCTATTTTATGTGCAATCCAGAGCAGATTTCTGTGCATTTTATTGGACTCCACCAACCCCCACACCCATTCCCCTCAAGTATTAACTTTTATCACCTTTTTCTGCCTTCTCCTTCCTAACTCTCTCCTCCTCTTCTTTTTGTTTCTTTGCTGCCACTGTGAAAGGAACAGAAAGTAACTCATCTCTCTGTCACACTGAAGAGCCTCACGTCACATCATTCATGATGTTTGTTCAGAAGACAAGACGCAAATTTACAGTCGGTGTAGTCGTAGTCTTCATACCAGGGGCCAACAAATGGAACAGAGGTGGTTTCCTCTGAAAAAGAAGAAAATCTTAGTTTGATCTAACTATTTCTTTGGTTCACGTGGACATCTTGATGCAACAGCTAAACAAGAGGATTTAAACAGAGAGATGAAGGACTGAGTTTTATTGGCAGGTATTGACTAAAGCCAGAGGCACTGATCTGAAACCTCCACTTGCTGTCGTGCAAATTCACCATTTACAAGTTCAAAGTTTTGTTCACAGAAAATGGAAGATATGCTTCTTAACTGGTGCAGAGAGCTGAAAAAGGAAATAACATAAAATATTTTCTGTTGACCTGAAAAACAGCAGTGTGCTTTGGAAATCACCTTTTGTCTGTTTTTGTGGAAATACTTACTTGTCACTGCGTTCATTTCAGTGCAATGAGTAGCTTTGGTTCTTTAAATGTCTTCAGATTTTGCAGATCAAACTTTGATTGCTTTAAATAAAACACTTAGGTGTTGGTTAAACCGGCTTAATTCAACTTTACATGAAGACAGTTTTATTTTACTGTTGCGTGTTTGAATGAGTCTGTAGAGCTGAGCATACAGATCAGTACTCCTCTATGATGCAGGACGTGAATCTGTTCAGCTTTACCAAACCTACTGCCCAGATCAGTTTACTGTGGGAAAAGATTTTGATAACCTTGTTTTTTTTCACTTTGACATCTGATTCTAGTTGATAAATCAGAAAATTAAATGAGAAAATGTGACATTTGAGATAAATGAAATGTTCATGTAGACCTGAATTAATTCAGTTTTGTACTTCATGCCTCAGAGATCTTGTTTTTTAGCTAATAAATGTGCTAGTCATATTCTGCTGCCCAGTTTTTTAAGTTTTCCATTCTCTGTCCTCATACTTGTTGCATTTTATTATGGATGAATTTACAAAAAAAATGATTCATTCATTTTTAATTTATTTTGGTGCAAAGTAAAATGAATCTGAACATATTTTAAATCTTGATTCATGTCAAAAGAAAACAGTCCTGTTGCTCTGCCTAAATAAATCCAGATTTCAGCACAACATCAGGCAGCAGACAACCCCAGCTCTTCACAAATGTAAAAAAACCAAATGTTATGTTCTTTTGGCTGAGTCAAGTAGTAAAGTCAGTAAAGATCTGAACGTTGTTTTGTTTCCCACTATTTGTTCCTCCTTGTTACTCTAATACCCAAAACAAACTGTCATGGCAGTGTGTGTAATTACCTGGTATGTACATGATGACCTCAGTAGTTGTGACCTCCTTTTTAACAGGGTATCTACCACGCGCCTGAACTGCAAAAATCAAATGTTACCATGAATATAAGATAAGCATCAGCAGCAGCCTACAGTCATGAAAGCTTATCTACAACACGAGACGAGACCAAAGGTGCAGGTGGATGCAGACAACATCTGAAATGACATAAGTGCTGGCAGGCACCTTGTTAAGGCTAAAGACTTATTATAGTGAAAGAAAAAGATAGCTGGGTAGAAACTCTATACATGCAGCCTGATTAGTACTGAAGTTTATTGTCATAATGGTGGAAATGAGAAGCTGGCCATGTTCAGTTAAACAGACTGTTCTTTATTACACGTGTCTTGTGTCAAATCATTAAAATGAGAAACTTTCTTATTACAAGATACTGATCCTTTATTTTTTCCCTCACTGACAATAATATGCTACCATGTGTTTGAGCCACATAAAATGTTCATGTTTTCTCATTTGTGTGTGATCAGTGCAGAAATATAAAAGTTGTGTTACCATATAAATGTTGCGTTACCATATAAATGTTGTGTTAACATATAAATGTTGTGTTACCATATAAATGTTGTGTTACCATATAAATGTTGTGTTAACATATAAATGTTGTGTTACCATATAAATATTGTGCTAACATATAAATGTTGTGTTAACACAAAAGTGTTGTGTTAACATATAAATGTTGTGTTACCATATAAATGTTGTGTTACCATATAAATGTTGAGCTAACATATAAATGTTGTGTTATCATATAAAAGTTGTGTTAACATATAAATGTTGTGTTACTATATAAATGTTGTGTTACCATATAAAAGTTGTGTTGACATATAAAAGTTGTGTTAACATATAAAAGTTGTGTTAACATGCACTCAACAAAAATATAAATGCAACACCTTTGTTTCTGCTCCAATTTTTCATGAGATGGACTTAAAGATCTAAAATTCATTCCAGATACACAACATTACCATTTCTCTCAAACATTGTTCACAAATCAGTCTAAATGTGTGATAGTGAGCACCTGTGCTTTGCTGAGATAATCCATACCACCTCACAGGTGTGCCACATCAAGATGTTGATCTGAGATCATGAGTAGCGCACAGGTGTACCTTATACTGGCCACAATAAAAGGCCACCCTGGAATGTGCCTGATGATGTTTGCAGCTGCAAACGAAACGTTGCAGGTAAATAAACCTTTTCTGTGTTTTGAAAAGAACTGAAAGATGGAAATTGAAACTCAACACAGCAAGAACACACCAAAGATATATAAACGTTGTGTTACCATATAAAAGTTGTGTTAACATACAAAAGTTGTGTTAACATATAAATGTGTTAACATATAAAAGGTGTGTTACATGGAAAAGTTGTGTTAATGAGAACATTTCTCATTAACACGAATGTGTTATTTCACATGTTGTTATTAAAAGATACTGGGCCTTAAGCCTAGTTATGCTTCTGCATAAGCTCTCTGGGCAGAGACTGATACATTGATAGAGTCGTTTTGCCTTCAGACTTCTCCGTCACCTGGGGAGTGTTGCAAAGCAGGACAACAGAAGGCGTAGCACTTTTCTGGGGTATCCGTCATATATCCGGTCCAAGCTAGGCAAGCGAACCACTTGGCTAAACAGCCCACCGGGACAGTTCCAGAATGCCAGATAGGCCAGTCCACCCCTGCTTAAGTGTTTTTTTCCCCCTTTGGAGAGGTACCTGGACTGCTGATAAAACATTCTAGTAGATCTTTATCAGCTTTGAGGAAGAGTGAACCACAGGCAGATACTTTCCCCTGAAATAAAATTCAATGTTTCCTAGAGCTGGCTACTGGGAGTGCTTCTGGGACTTTTATTGACCAAAATCAAAATGGGCTGTCACCTTACCGTGGTTTGAGTGTCTCAATGATCTTAGGAGCTAAATTGTCTGAGGCTTTATGCCTCTGGTAGGGTCACCCATGGCAAACAGGTCCTAGGTGAGGGATCAGACAAAGAGCAGCCTGAAGACCTCTTATGATGAATTATACAAATGGAAACCATGTTCCTTCGCCCGGACGTGGGTCACCGGGGCCCCCCTCTGGAGCCAGGCCTGGATGTGGGGCACGTTGGCGAGCGCCTGGTGGCCGGGCTTTCACCCATGGAGCCCGGCCGGGCACAGCCCGAAGAGGAAACTTGGGTCCCCCTTCCCATGGGATCACCACTCGTGGGAGGGGCCAAAGGGGTCAGGTGCAGTGTGTGACGGGTGGTAGCCAAGGGCGGAGACATTGGCGGTCTGATCCTCGGCTACAGAAGCTGGTTGGCACATGGAATGTCACCTCTCTGGTGGGGAAGGAGCCTGAGTTGGTGTGTGAGGTTGAGAGGTTCTGACTAGATATAGTCAGACTCACCTCAACGCATGGCTCTGGCTCTGGAACCGGTTTCCTTGAGAGGGGTTGGACTTTCTACCACTCTGGAGTTGCTCCCACTGAGAGGCACTGAGCAAGGGTGGGCATACTAGTTGCCCCCCCATCTTGGTGCCTGTATGTTGGGGTTTACCCCAGAGAATGAGAGGGTAGCCTCCCTCCGCCTACGTGTGGGGGGACGGCTTCTGACTGTGGTCTGTGCTTATGCACCAAACTACAGTTCAGACTACCCATCCTTTTTGGAGACCTTGGAGGGGGGTGCTGGAGAGCGCTCCTTCCGGTGACTCACTCCTTCTGCTGGAGGACTTTAACGCTCACATGAGCAACAACAGTGAGGCCTGGAGAGGTGTAGTTGGGAGGAATGGCCCCCTTGATCTGAATTTGAGTGGTGTTTTGTTATTGGACTTCTGTGCCAGTCATGGATTGTCCATAATGAACACCATGTTCAGACATAAAGGTGTCCATATGTGCTCTTGGCACCAGGATACCTTAGGCCGCAGCTGGATGATCGACTTTGTTGTCGTTTCATCTGACCTGCGGCTGCCTGTCTTGTACACTCGGGTGAAGAGAGAGGCGGAGCTGTCAACTGACCACTACCTAGTGGTGAGTTGGCTCAGATTGTGGGGGAGGATGCCAGTCAGACGAGGCAGGCCCAAACGTATTGCAATGGTGTCTGCTGGGAACGTCTGGCAGAGTCTCCTGTCAGAAGGAGCTTCAATTCCCACCTCCGACAGAACTTCCAAACTGTTCCGGGGGAGGCGGGGGACATTGAGTCTGAATGGACCCTGTTCCGTGCCTCCATTGTTGAGGCGGCCGACCAGAGCTGTGGTTGCAGGATCGTCGGTGCCTGTCGTGGTGTCAACCCCCGAACCCGCTGGTGGACAACGGCGGTTAGGGATGCTGTCAAGCTGAAGAAAGAGTCTTATCAGGTCTTTTTGGCCTGTGGGACTCCAGAAGCAGCTGACGGGTACCGGCAATCCAAGCGGATCGCAGCTCGGGTGGTCGCCGAGGCAAAAACCCGGACATGAGATGAGTTCTGTGAGACCATGGAGCAAGACTTCTGTACGGCATCGAGGAGATTCTGGTCCACCATCCAGCGCCTCAGGAGGGCAAAGCAGTGCGCTACCAACACTATCTATAGTGGGGACGGTGTGCTGCTGACCTCTACTCAAGACATTGTGGATCGGTGGGCAGAATACTTCGAAGACCTCCTAGATCCCACCGACACGTCTTCCAGTGAGGAAGCAGAGTCTGGGGACTTTGGGTTGGCCTCTCAAATCTCTGGTGCTGAGGTCACTGAGGTGGTTAAAAAGCTCCTCTGTGGCAAGGCTCCAGGGGTGGATGAGATCCGCCCAGAGTTCCTTAAGGCTCTGGATGTTGTGGAGCTGTGTTGGCTGGCACGGCTCTGCAATATCGCGTGGACATCGGGGGCAGTCCCACTTAACTGGCAGACCGGGGTAGTGGTCCCCTTATCTAAAAAGGGGGACCGCAGGGTGTGTTCCAACTACAGGGGATCACACTCCTGAGCCTTCCTGGTAAGGTCTATTCAGGGGTTCTGGAGAGGAGGGTCCATCAGATTCTGGCTGTGGAACACTGGACCAGCTCAATGCCCTTACGGGGATCCTGGAGGGTGCGTGGGAATTTGCCCAACCAGTCTACATGTGTTTTGTGGATTTGGAGAAGGCGTTGGACCGCGCATCTCGGGGGGCCCTGTGGGGGGTACTCCGGGAGTATGGGGTACCAGGCCCTCTGATACGGGCTGTTAGGTCCCTGTATGACCGATGTCAGAGCTTGGTCCGCATTGCCGGCAGTAAGTCGGGCTCGTTCCCAGTGATTGTTGGACTCCGCCAAGGCTGCCCTTTGTCACCGATTCTGTTCATAACCTTTATGGACAGGCTTTCTAGATGCAGTCAAGGTGCAGAGGGCATCCGTTTTGGTGGCCTGAGGATCAGGTCTCTGCTTTTTGCAGATGATGTGGTCCTGTTGGCTTCGGTTCGCAGCCGAGTGTGAAGCAGCTGGGATGAGAGTCAGCTCCTCTAAATCTGAGACCATGGTCTTGATTCTGAAAAGGGTAGAATGCCTTCTCTGGGTCAGGGATGAGGTCCTGCCCCAAGTGGAGGAGTTTAAGTATCTTGGGGTCTTGTTTACGAGATAGGGAAAACTGGAGCGTGAGATCGATAGGCGGATTGGTGCTGCATCTGCAGTGATGCGGGTGTTGTACTGGTCTGTTGTGGTGAAGAGAGAACTGAGTCAGAAGGCGAAGCTCTCGATTTCCTGGTCGATCTACGTTCCTACTCTCACCTATGGTCATGAACTTTGTGTAGTGACCGAAAGAACGAGATCCCGGATACAAGTGGCCGAAATGAGTTTTCTCCGAAGAGTGGCTGGGCTCTCCCTTAGAGATAGGATGAGAAGCTCTGTCATCCGGGAGGGGCTCAGAGTAGACCCGCTGCTCCTCCACATTGAGAGGAGCCAGTTGAGGTGGCTCAAGCATCTGGTAAGGATGCCTCCTGGATGCCTCCCTGGTGAGGTTTTCCTGGCACATCCAACCGGGACCTAAAGGTAGACCCAGGACACGGTGGAGGGACTATGTCTCTCACCTGGCCAGGGAACTGGAGGGACTATGTCTCTCACCTGGCCAGGGAATGCCTTGGGATTCCCCCGGAGGAGTTGGCCCAAGTGGCTGGGGAGAGGGAAGCCTGGGCCTCTCGCCTTAGGCTACTGCCCCCGTGACCCGTCTCTGGATTAGTGGATGAAAATGGATGGAAAATCAAAATGTATATGCCTCATTTAAAACATTGACTGCTGTAAACAACCTGACTTTTTCAAGAAAAAAAATACCTTTACATAGGGTCAGGCTACTCTTCATGCAGTCACTAGTTTTGTTAAACACATTAGCAATCCCACTCAAAAGGAACAGAGTTTTTAAAGCCACTTCTTATGATGACATCTGTAAATGTTGTGCTCTAAAAGACTAGATGTGTGTTTAAACCTACTTCTGTCCCAGTAGTCTGGATCAACCTCACTGAGGGATTTGGTTGGAGATGTTGCATTCTTGGTATCTTAATGAAGAAAACAAGAAGGAGAAAGATTACTATTAAAGTTTTAACTGTAAAAACTTGTATTTTATAACTGTTTTTGGACCTTGAAGAACAGAAAGGAAAAGAAAGTAATTAAAAGTAAGTTCTTATTTGTTTCCTTTCCGTCATTAATAAAACACTGATACATTGCAAGCAACTGTGAACTAAAGCAAAACTACACTTTTTACTAATGTTCCACTGTCACGATGTGGGTTGGAGGAGTAGGACCCAATGCGCAGATACCCAGAACGACACGAGGCAGGAGAGGATGTAATAGAAAACATTCTTTATTAAGAAAGATTTAGCCAACAAAAACTAGAATCTAAGAGGGCACAAAGCCATAAACCTAGAGACCTAAGAGGGGGGGAGAACAAACAACGCTGACAAGGACAGTGGACCGACAACACATTGAGACGCAGACAGGGTTTTATACACAGGGGCAGGATGATTGGGAGATGAACTGCAGGTGTGTGGGAAGAGAGAAACCTGGTGAAATCGATTTACTTATCAGGGAGAGGAATCTAAGCTGAGTAGGGGAAATAAAACATGACCTGTGACTAATAACCAAACCTAAAGACTAGAAGAACAAGACAAATAACTAATGATCTAAGGAGAAAAGGAGAACTAATAAACCGGTGGGGAAGGACCAAGGAAGGAACCTAGAAGAAAACCTGAACCTATGAAAACTACAGAGAAAAACTAGCTAGATAATATAAATACAAGAAAATTAAAGAATGAGTGGACCTGGGAAACCTGGTGGGAGCTGGAGACAAGAAGGGCTCAGGAAGCTTAGGTACGCATGAGGGGGATCCTAGAGGGACACCTGGAGGGGTTGGAGACCTAAAGGGGCACAGAAACCTAAGGGGGGAACCTGGAGTGGGCTGGGGAACCCAAGGAGGCACATAAGGGGAACCTAGAGGGGGGCTGGAGAACACATGAGGGGTACGCAGGACGCAGACCATGACATCCACTCACATCTACTTTAAAATTACTGTTGAAAATTGAAGGTGTGGGAAACTCATTTAATTATTACATTTGCTGTGGCCTCTGGTAGGAATGAATGCCTTGCAATTCATGTACTAGAGGCAAAACAAGTACAGATTTACTTGGATCAGCATAGGCGAGTTAGTCTAGCAAGCACTATTATTTAGTCTGGCAACGCTCTATTCACAGTTCTCGGTCGTGGGGTGAGTTCTATCATTGTTTTTCAAACTACCTCTGCATGCTGTTGGACAATGAACAATGTGACGTGGTCACCGCTACGAATGTCGGTAAATGAGTCAATCCGCTGTTGAAGAAAAATACACCCGTTTTCTAAATATAGGACTTAAATACATCTATCTGCTCCTGGTACTAATAAAGCCTAGGTCCAAATAGTCCAAACGTGCTGTTGCCAACTTGTTCCACTCTGTCGCATCATCCTGCCCACCAGACCCTAGCTGGCATGCTGCTAGGGGCTGTGGAGGTTCCAATGGAGTGTTCCTAGATCAAAGCTTTGCAAAGCAAGAATTTGGTCTAGTTCACTAGGTTAGGACAAGGTTCACTGGGTTTGGACAAGTCTGTTGCAGCAGAGAGTGGCAGCAAACGGCAGGATTTGAAGTCTTGTTTTCTGATATTTGGACATCTAGCCTCAGATGGGACAACAGCAATGCAACTCTACCACTGACCTCCAACGTGGATATTTTATCTCCACTACTAACACAAGTCTGGAGGAGTTTTTCCTTTGTGGTGGTGTTGCTAATGCTAATGGTTAGATTTTACTAGTTGGGACGTTGCCTGCTGTTTCCTGGATGTTAAAACAACAACCTTCCCTGTCATGAGTCAAGATGGGTGAGATCATGAATGCTAAGTGACAGTGTGGCGTAGATCTGTCAGGCTTTTCTAATCCTACAGTTTCACTGTCTATTTTCTATCAGAAGCTAATGCAGGAGATAGGTGTAGGAGACTATTTTCATGTTCAGCCTGCATGAGTGACCAGTTATATAATTAGAAACTAGAAAACTCCTGAAGAAATTTTAAAAGGGACCTGCCACCTGGCTCAAGACAGTTTTTATGCAAATTCACTCACTAAAAATTTTAAAGGATAGTTTGATCCGCTCAAATATTTTAAAGTTGTTTTTGCTAATTATTTTGCCATGGTAAATTGGATCACTTAGAAAAGTAATAGCAGACCTCCCATCGCCGAGCCGCTTGTTTTGATGCATAATTTGTGGGGGTGCATGCTGCCGTTCGAGCCACATGAACGTCCGCGGAAGAACAATAATGAAGACGATTAATGTCAAAACCCCCACCAGGTGCATAACAACAAGGGCCCTGCCTGCTTCTGCAGCAGGTCCCTCAATAATAATTTTTAAAAAAATTTCAGTGAACTACACCGTTAAAATCTAATGTTAAGTTTTTTGAATTTCTCTGTCCTTTTATTTTAATCAATAGCACCAAAGTTGTAGACTGCAACTGATTTCTTCTGGGTTTTTAGGGCAAACCTTTCAGTCATGTCTTCTGCTAGAGTCTTACCCAGGTCTGGCTCAACAGACTCCTTCGGGGTGATGGGAGGAATCACTGAAAAGGTCACAACATAGGTTAAAACATGCCTATTTTCTGATTTTAACATGCTTTCTCAGTCAACCAGGCAGAAGAAATTGGAAGAATCATAATTTACTTCTCTCTAGATCAGGGGTGTCAAACTCATTTTAGCTCAGGGGCCACATTGAGGGAAATCTAGTCCCAAGTGGGCCGGACCGGTAAATAAAAATAAATAAAAAAACTTCAGATTGTTTTCTTTGTTTTAATACAATCAATATAAAACAAAGCTGGAGCCTGAGGACAGTGTAGTACAAGTACAACACCTGAAATATACTTGAAAATTTGGAAAAAAAAATTAAAAATCAATAAATAAAAAATTACATTCCTTAGTGATTCAAAGAGCTTACAGATCACATGGCTAGATCAGTTCCATGCAGCACTTAAAGTATATTTGACTCATTTTACTTTACATCTTTTAGCTTTCACCAGAACATCAATATCAAGTCACATCCTGAGTGGCAGCCAACTTCAGGATGGGATTCAAGTTCTTGTGTGAGCCTTGAGCGCAGCTTTGTTTTATTTATACTCATTACAGAGAAAACTTGCTCACAATGATAGGTTTATTTTCACTCTACATTGTAAAGTATGAAAATAAAGTTTTCACAACCATCTCGCGGGCCGGATTTAACCCGCTTGCGGGCCGCATCCGGCCCGCGGGCCGCATATTTGACACCCCTGCTCTAGATTTACAGTTACTGTTCAGATTTCCCTCTGGATCTCAACCACAAGATTACTTACTTGTGTTCAAGCCAAGTTTCTCCTGCTCCTCTTTCAAAGATGGAGGCTGGATGTCTGGCTGTGCCATGGTCGTTGTTTTGGTCTTCTTAGTGGGTTTGGGTGCCTTTGGTTTTTTAGTAGGTTTAGGTGGTTTTGGTTTCTTGGTGGGCTTTGGTAGTTTGGGCTTCTTTGTAGGCTTTGGGGCTTTCTGCTTCTTTGCTTTGGCTTCTCTCTCTGCTGCCTTCTTTGCCCTTGCTTCAGAAAAGAGAAAAAGTTGGTTTATTCATTAAAAACTTAAATCTATTGCATCTTGATTTAAGGGTTAAATGGGGATGCACAGTGGTGAAGTTGGTCAGCACTGTTGTTTTGCTGCAAGCAGATCCTGGATTAAATTCCTGGCTGAGGGTTTTCTCCCTGTGTATGCATGGGATTTATCTGGGTAGCCTGGTTTCATCCCACCACAGCCTGACTGGTAATTCTAAAACTGACCTTAGGTGTGTATAGTTGTGTGTAGTTGTGTCTCTGTGATGGACTGGTGGTCTGTCCTGCTACACCAAGCCCAGATCAACACGATTGTAACAGATAAACTTGGATAAGCTTCCTGGATTAGAGCACCTCTTTAGAGCACAAAGCCTGACTACATAATGTGTGTGTAGACAGGAATGTTTTTCATGTCTGTGCCCGGTGGCTGCTTGTTTCACAGCTCCTCCAAAGTCTGCCTCTGAGAGTCAATCCACTGGGCTAGTTAGTTTGCTTGGGACTGAGTCCAAAAACAAGTGTTCTTTGGTGGTTTGATGGATAGATGTTAGGTTCAGACCATGAGAGTTGCCCAGTTTTATGTGGTAGGCTGAAATAAAGACATATAGGTTTGGTTTAGCATGAAGCATCTGAATGGACATATAAATGTTGTCTTGTTATATACTGTATATATATAACAAGACTTTTATTTGTCTGCAAAATAATTCCAATTACATTTAGAGTTGAGCTGAATTCTGGTTTGGGATGTGGCCGTTTAGGTCTACCCACCCATGAGGCTGATGACACGTTGTTTATAAACCTGGAGGTGTTTAATAGGACGTTTAAGGAGAAGTCATGTAGATATCACAGGGAAGAGCTCTTCCCTTAAAAAGAGTTTCTAATCCAGTTTTGCCACACCTGTTATCATACTCCAGCATACTTCATTCTGCTTGTTTTCCTGATGTTCCACCTGCACCTAAACACAACAGTGACTCACTCTTTAGGTGCAAAGCTTCTTGGTGCGTGGCGTTTTTCTGCAAGTGGGTCTTTTTTGACTAAGATACTGTGCAAAATATGTTGAAATAATTAGAAATTTATGGTTCCTAACTTTTTGGGCGTCTGCTCACTAAAAGCATTATCATAACATTAGAAATGATTTCACACATGCGAAGGCATCCTGACCTCATGGGATCCACTGATTTAAATCACTTATTCAAATATGAAGAGTTCTTGCAACAAATAAACCCCTGAATGAACAGTTTTATTTTATTTTTAGTTGATTGATGATCTGACTGTAAACGGAAACACATCCTGTTCTGTTTCTCAGACACATGTTGTCCTCTGAAGCACATGTGCAATTAGGATGTAGCATCTGGGTGGCTGCTGGAAAAAAACCTAGATGTTTCAGGACATCGTTCCAAAAATGTTTCCCGCCACAATAAGTGAACATCCAAACCCGGCACAAATCCCAATTCTGAGTGTTAAGCACGATGGTGGAGGGCTGGTGATTTGGGTTAATTCTACAGTCACTGGTCCAGCTTGAATATTTCTGTTAATTCTAGAGACCAGTATGAGGCCATCTGGCTGACAGCTGAAGCTTGAAACAAAAAGAGTCTCATGATAATCTCGGTTGCAAATGGAGTTTGATGTGAGAGACCGATGAGGTCATCTGTACGACATCTGAGACTTGGCTAGAAGTTGAGGGATGAAAGAGATGATCACAAACACAGCAGCAAATCAATAGAATGTCTAGAGGAATAAAAAAAATTTAAACCATCCAATGCATCACTGAAGCTAAAGCTTTTGCTGGTACATTAGGTGACTGGTGCCTTAAAATGAAAAACTGAACACATAGAAGAAAGGTGTTTAAACTAACTAATGAGTTTGAACAGAAGATGGTTCAGTTTGGGTGCTAAATGTTTTTAAAAGTACAGCCCAATCCATTGTTGTGGAAAAGTATTTGAATGGCTGAGTTGTTTTAATTTAGCTACATTAGAGTATTTTAGGTCAAAGTTCAGACTTCTCCTTCAGCATTTTCTGTTAAGCCCGGTTCACACTGCATATTTCGCCTGTTGCAAAGGCCTGCTTCATGTCACTCTGTGAAGACTCTAGAGAGGCGGCACATCACCCAGCCCAGGATTGGATTGAGCCAAAATGCATGATTTCTCACCCTAGCCAAAATGCATGATTTCTCACCCTAGCAAGACACGCTAATGTCATGAGTGTTCCTGCCGAAGAGAGTACGTCACTAAAAGACGACAGATGCCCAAGACAACAATCAATGATGAACAGAAAAGAAGCACCACAATAAGGATCACAACACTTCTTTAATTAGACTCTGAACCAAACTCCAAAAGGAGTGGTCCACATGCTCTTACGTGAAGCCTCCATTGTTGCTAATGCTGCTCTTGCATTGCACTCTCATCACTAGTTTTTCGCATCAGTCCCTGGGTGTATTTTCATTGGCGGATTGCAGACTTGAATCATAGATTTTCTGACAATGCTTGAAGACTTTTGGAGGCCGAGTTTGGTCGTGAGAGGGCTCAGTAACCTGTCCCTCGGTCATCAACTCTGGACAGAAGAAGAAGAAGAAGAAGAAGAAGAAGAAGAAGAAGAAGAAGAAGAAGAAGAAGAAGAAGAAGAAGAAGAAGAAGAAGAAGAAGAAGAAGAAGAAGAAGAAGAAGAAAATGTAATTTCTATAGCGCCTCTCAAGATAAAAATCACGAGGTGCTTCACAAAAACAAAAAATGTAAAAATGTAAAAAAGAATTTAGAAAATGGTTAAAATATATTTAAAATGAGCAAAAAATAGACAATTGTGATTAAAAAATGTTGAGAAAGAGAGAGAGTGAATAGGAAAGAGGGAAATCAGTGGATCCTGAGGAAGGTGGAAGAGGTGGGGAGAGCTGAATAAAGAGAGAGGGAATGAAGAAGGTCATACAAAAGCCAGCTTGAACAAGTGAGTCTTCAGCTGCTTTTTAAAGGAGACCACTGAGACCACTGATCTCAGGCTCAGGGGGAGAGAGTTCCAGAGTCTGGGGGCCACAGCAGCAAATGATCTGTCACCTTTGGTCTTTAGCCTGGTGCGCTGCACAACCAGTAGGCTTTGATCACTGGACCTCAGGGACCTGCTGGGGGTGTAGGGACTAAGAAGATCACCAATGTAAGATGGTGCTTGTCCATGTAAGGCCCTATAGACCAGAACCAGGATCTTGAAATGAACCCTGAAGTTGACTGGCAGCCAGTGAAGCTGGAGGAGAAGCGGGGTGATGTGGGTGTGTTTGGAGGACTTGGTCAGAAGCCGAGCACAGCATTCTGAACCACCTGTAGACGGTTCAGGGAGGCTCTGCTTAGACACGTGAAAAGAGAGTTACAGTAGTCTAAGCGTGAGGAGATGAAGGTGTGGAGAACGGTCTCAAGTTCAGAGCGGGACAGAATGGGACTCAGCTTAGCAATGTTCCTGAGATGGAAGAAGGAAGAGCGAACAAGAGAACTGACATGAGAAGCCAGGGTGAGAGCTGGGTCAAAGGTCACACCAAGATTCCTGATGGAGGGTTTGGTGTGAGAAGCAAGCTGACCAAGAGAGTCTCTGACTTTGGGAACCAGCTTGTCTGGGGCGCAGATGAGGATCTCAGTCTTATCTTCATTCAGCTGAAGAAAGCTCCCAGCCATCCAGGTTTTGATAGAGTCTAAGCAGGTGTGTAACAGCTGCAGCTTAGACATCTCATGGGGCTTAAAGGAGATGTACAGTTGGATGTCATCTGCATAAAGATGGTAGGAGATTCCTTTGAAAGAGTCAGAATGTGCTGAAGAGGAAGCAGACAGAGGAGGAAGAGCAGAGGCCCCAGCACAGAACCTTGTGGGACACCATGGGTAAGGGNCCCGCCACAATAAGTGAACATCCAAACCCGGCACAAATCCCAATTCTGAGTGTTAAGCACGATGGTGGAGGGCTGGTGATTTGGGTTAATTCTACAGTCACTGGTCCAGCTTGAATATTTCTGTTAATTCTAGAGACCAGTATGAGGCCATCTGGCTGACAGCTGAAGCTTGAAACAAAAAGAGTCTCATGATAATCTCGGTTGCAAATGGAGTTTGATGTGAGAGACCGATGAGGTCATCTGTACGACATCTGAGACTTGGCTAGAAGTTGAGGGATGAAAGAGATGATCACAAACACAGCAGCAAATCAATAGAATGTCTAGAGGAATAAAAAAAATTTAAACCATCCAATGCATCACTGAAGCTAAAGCTTTTGCTGGTACATTAGGTGACTGGTGCCTTAAAATGAAAAACTGAACACATAGAAGAAAGGTGTTTAAACTAACTAATGAGTTTGAACAGAAGATGGTTCAGTTTGGGTGCTAAATGTTTTTAAAAGTACAACCCAATCCATTGTTGTGGAAAAGTATTTGAATGGCTGAGTTGTTTTAATTTAGCTACATTAGAGTATTTTAGGTCAAAGTTCAGACTTCTCCTTCAGCATTTTCTGTTAAGCCCGGTTCACACTGCATATTTCGCCTGTTGCAAAGGGCTGCTTCATGTCACTCTGTGAAGACTCTAGAGAGGCGGCACATCACCCAGCCCAGGATTGGATTGAGCCAAAATGCATGATTTCTCACCCTAGCAAGACACGCTAATGTCACGAGTGTTCCTGCCGAAGAGAGTACGTCACTAAAAGACGACAGATGCCCAAGACAACAATCAATGATGAACAGAAAAAAAGCACCACAATAAGGATCACAACACTTCTTTAATTAGACTCTGAACCAAACTCCAAAAGGAGCAGTCCACATGCTCTTGCGTGAAGCCTCCATTGTTGCTAATGCTGCTCTTGCATTGCACCCTCATCACTAGTTTTTCACATCAGTCCCTGGGTGTATTTTCATTGGCGGATTGCAGACTGGAATCATAGATTTTCTGACAATGCTTGAAGACTTTTGGAGGCCGAGTTTGGTCGTGAGAGGGCTCAGTAACCTGTCCCTCGGTCATCAACTCTGGACAGAAGAAGAAGAAGAAGAAAAAGAAGAAGAAGAAGAAGAAGAAGAAGAAGAAGAAGAAGAAGAAGAAGAAGAAGAAGAAGAAGAAGAAGAAGAAGAAGAAGAAGAAGAAGAAGAAAATGTAATTTCTATAGCGCCTCTCAAGATAAAAATCACGAGGTGCTTCACAAAAACAAAAAATGTAAAAATGTAAAAAAGAATTTAGAAAATGGTTAAAATATATTTAAAATGAGCAAAAAATAGACAATTGTGATTAAAAAATGTTAAGAAAGAGAGAGAGTGAATAGGAAAGAGGGAAATCAGTGGATCCTGAGGAAGGTGGAATAGGTGGGGAGAGCAGAATAAAGAGAGAGGGAATGAAGAAGGTCATACAAAAGCCAGCTTGAACAAGTGAGTCTTCAGCTGCTTTTTAAAGGAGACCACTGAGTCCACTGATCTCAGGCTCAGGGGGAGAGAGTTCCAGAGTCTGGGGGCCACAGCAGCAAATGATCTGTCACCTTTGGTCTTTAGCCTGGTGCTGCACAACCAGAAGGCTTTGATCACTGGACCTCAGGGACCTGCTGGGGGTGTAGGGACTAAGAAGATCACCAATGTAAGATGGTGCTTGTCCATGTAAGGCCCTATAGACCAGAACCAGGATCTTGAAATGAACCCTGAAGTTGACTGGCAGCCAGTGAAGCTGGAGGAGAAGCGGGGAGATGTGGGTGTGTTTGGAGGACTTGGTCAGAAGCCGAGCACAGCATTCTGAACCACCTGTAGACGGTTCAGGGAGGCTCTGCTCAGACACGTGAAAAGAGAGTTACAGTAGTCTAAGCGTGAGGAGATGAAGGTGTGGAGAACGGTCTCAAGTTCAGAGCGGGACAGAATGGGACTCAGCTTAGCAATGTTCCTGAGATGGAAGAAGGAAGAGCGAACAAGAGAACTGACATGAGAAGCCAGGGTGAGAGCTGGGTCAAAGGTCACACCAAGATTCCTGATGGAGGGTTTGGTGTGAGAAGCAAGCTGACCAAGAAAGTCTCTGACTTTGGGAACCAGCTTGTCTGGGGCGCAGATGAGGATCTCAGTCTTATCTTCATTCAGCTGTAGAAAGCTCCCAGCCATCCAGGTTTTGATAGAGTCTAAGCAGGTGTGTAACAGCTGCAGCTTAGACATCTCATGGGGCTTAAAGGAGATGTACAGTTGGATGTCATCTGCATAAAGATGGTAGGAGATTCCTTTGAAAGAGTCAGAATGTGCTGAAGAGGAAGCAGACAGAGGAGGAAGAGCAGAGGCCCCAGCACAGAACCTTGTGGGACACCATGGGTAAGGGAGGTGGTGGAGGACCTAAACTTGGAGATGGCCACAGAAAAGGAGCGCTCAGAGAGATAAGAGGAGAACCACTCCAGAGCAGATCCTGATAGGTCTACCCAGTCTCTCAGCCTCTCCAGTAGCAGGTGATGGTCAACAGTGTCAAAGGCTGCAGTCAGGTCCAACAGGACCACAACAGAACAATCCCCTGCATCACTGTGAGTCAGAAGGTCATTAGAGACCCTAAGAAGAGCTGTTTCAGTAGAATGAGCTCTACTAAAATCTGACTGGAAGCTATCATGGATGTTATGTTCATCAAGAGCAGCTGTGAGTTGTTTAGCCACAACCTTTTCCAAGATCTTGGAGATGAACGGAAGTTTAGAGATGGGTCTGAAGCTGCTATGGAGAGAGGGGTCAAGACTCAGCTTTTTAAGAAGCGGGTGGATTACAGCATTCTTAAAGTAAGCAGGGACCTGACCAGAAACTAGAGAAGCATTAATCATGGAGAGCACGCTGGGACCAATGGACTGAAAAGCACTTTTAAACAAAGATTAAGATAAGATGTCGAGGGGGCATGCAGAGGTATTCATTTTTTGCACATATCCTTGGAGATTGAAGAAACTTAGAGTTTCTTCTTAATTGTGGATCTTTATGTAACCCAGTTCTTCCAGGCTGCCAGGCCTGTGGTTTTACTTTATGCAGTGGAAAGTCAGAACACGAGTGTTTCTACATCAGCACTCCTGAAAGTGGGACCTCTCATAAATCCTCTTTGCTCCCTAACGGAAAACTGTCGTAGGAACCCTTCTGCTGCAGCTTTGTGTTTTTTTCCCCACAGATGTGTTTTCCTCATGTATGCTCCCACCACACAGGCTCATTTTGTCATCAGTCTGCATCAAAACAGACTCCTAAAACTTTTACCATGGTGTGGACACCATTCCAGGCCCCGAGAGCAGATCATGTAAACTGCCATGGTGAAACTGCCCTGAAAGTGTCAGATCAGGCTTTGATTCACTGTGAGTTTCTGTTCCATCTTTTCTGATTCAGAGATTCTTTAGTCAAAACAAAACTCCCCCCACCCACCCCCTCCCTGCTGTTTTGCGGTTTAGAAGACTTTTAAAATGTAATTATCAAAAGAATCTCTGGATGTTTTAAGAGGTGTAGCTGAAAGCTGAGCACTGCTTTTTTCATTTGAAGTAAAGGATTTCCTGCGTCAGAGACAGATTGCAGCCTTTCCTGTCTGTTGTCTCAGTGTTATGGTTGCAAGCTGTGAGTGAGAGCTCTGAAAGCAGTAGAGGCCAGGAAAGGTCAAGAAAACGCCCCTTTAGATGTTTTACTTGCCTCAGAAATGCCTGTTTGCAGAAGCCTCCACTTACCTGCCTCAATTTCCTCAGGTGTTTTCTTTTTCTTTGGTTTTGTCTCTTCTGTAACTTCTGCTGGCTCATCTGACATTTCAACATCGTGGTGTTTTCCTTCTCTTCCTGGTTCGACCAAATCTTGGGTTTCTCTCATCCGGGCATGGTTGCTGGGTAGCTGCTTCTCCTCCTCATGCGCTTCAGCACAGATCAGAGCACAACAAAAGCCCACTCCGACCCAGACGAACAGCACCTCAGCCCTCATGCCTGCAAAGTTAGGATGAAATGGACAAGACGTACTCCAGAAAAAGCTCTGAATATTAAGCTAGCGGCAAAAATAACGCAACATCTGACCTACAGATGCAGGAAAACAGCTGTCGATTAAGTGCTTTATTCAAAATATGAGCATGAAAGGGATGAGCTGGACGACGTCTGAGGAACTTCCTCCTCTCTGATGAGAGTCAGCACAAGCAGAAGGGGAAAACACTGGGACCTGACGGTTTAAAGCAGCCTGCTGCCCCTGCCTTTCTCCTCCTCCTTTTTAACACACTCTTCTCCCTTTTTCTTCTCCATTTGATCCGTCATGGCCCTTCACCCCCTCTTTCCCTTCACCCGTCTCTGAGGGGAGGAGCATCTTCCATAGAACATTCCTGTGACAGTAGAAGGAGGAGGAAAAGGAGGAACTTTACAAAAAATACTTTTCAGTTGTTCACAGAACAACTTCTAACAAGAGAAAGTCAACGGTTGGGCCAGATTCCTTCAAGGAGAGAAAGACTAAACGTAGCTTAGAGCGATAAAGTAATTAAACAAACTGACGTGGCTAGTTTTCTCTGAACAGAAACACAGTGCATGTGATCGGACAGGAATGGAAAACAATCACTGATGCCTTCATGAGCAATGTTGGGTGGAGGTAATTAGAGCCAATTTAACTGTTTATTTTCAGCTTTCTGGAATTAATAGTTATAAGATGTCAAAAAGCAGAGGTGGCACCCAGAACCACTTTTGTTTTAAGCATTAGATAATCAAATGACTTTGTTTCATGTGTGTGATCAATAAATACAAGTATTGTGAATCTTAAATACTTTTCTAAGGAAATAGGACAGTCTGCCCATCAATCCACCTAATCCTCATTGCTGGTTGGATTGGAGACATTGGAGAGAGAGAGAGAGAGAGAGA
>SSNQ01034598.1:644530-682141 GCA_006942095.1 Nothobranchius kuhntae
TTCAAGAAGAACCTCTTTTAGAGCCTGGATGCTGGATGGAGAGTGATGCTCAACTTGCTGCTTCAGAATTCCCCACAGGTGTCGGATCGGGTTCCGATCAGGAGACATACTTGGTCGTTCAATCACCTTCACCCTGTTCTTCTTCAGAAATGCAACAGTAGCTTTAGATGTGTGTTTTGGATCATTGTCGTGTTGGAAAAGTGCACGACAGCCAAGTGCATCTTCTCCTTCAGTATAGAGCATTACATTGTTGAGTTCATGATGCCATCAATGAAATGCAGCTCCCCAACACCAGCAGCACTCATGTAGCCCACATAATGACACCGCCACCACCATGCTTCACTGTAGGCACCATGCATTTCTCTTTGAAATCCAATCCTCACCTTTACTACCCCACACAGGTTTGAAACCATTAGTTCCAAAAGCAGTGATCTTTGTCTCATCACTCCAGAGTTTAGAGCCCCAGTAGTCTTCATCTCTGTCAGCATGTGCCCTAGCAACTCCTAGGAGTGTTTTTTGTGCATGAGCTTTAGGAGAGGCTTCCTTCGTGGACGATACGCATGCATGCCATTCCTCTGCAGTGTGCGCCGTATGGTGTCATGGGGAAATTGTCACTCCAGGTTAGCTTTCTACTGCTTTAGCTAACTGCACTGAACTTGCATGGTGATTTTCTTCAACCCTTCTCATCAGAAGTTGCTCCTGTCCAGATGTTTACTTCTGTGGACGGCCTGTGAGATGGTTGCACTTCCATCTTTCATAAATTATTGGATCTCTTTTTCTACAGTATTCTGACTGAAATGTAAAGCTTTGCTGATCTTTTGTAGCCCTCACCTTTTAGTGTAAAGAAATAATTTCCTTTCTCAGATTTTGTGACATTTCTCTTCCATGTGCAGCCATTGCTGACAGCATGAAATGGGAAGGGTTTTTCTTTGTTATGTAATGCCCTTTATAGTCCCCTGTCTGCTGGACACCTCTTGGGACCATGTGATTATGGGATGCTGTGTGTACATTAATGAGGAAAAAAAAAGAATTTAATTGATTTTAGCAAATGGTTGCAATATAACAAAGTGATAAATTGACAGGCGTTTGAATACTTTGTTAGCTGAGAGATTCAAAACTTACATACTAAAATATTATTTATACCGAAATGCTTGTGACTGATTCAGTTGAGACTGAGCCTAATCACATGTGATTCTATTAGTGTAAACATCATTGTGTATTTGTGGTGAAAGTGACAATAAATATTCAAACTTAAACAAAACAGGAAACCTTTTGAATCCAAGTTCAACTTGTGTTTTTATTTTGTTTCATCAAACAGCAGCAAACTGACTGTTTGGGCTCCCAGAGAAGCAGGATTTTATTTGTTCTCTTCCTCAGAACTGATGTTTCTGTTCTTGTTCTGTTTCTGCCTGCTTTTCATATCCATCACAGCAAATATCAAACTGATCATTCTGGCTAAAACGTGTCTCTTGGTGAAATATGGATATTTATATTTCAATTATGAAATTAAAAATATATTTTCTACAAGTGAGTCATAAAACTTTCACACATTTTAAACATCAAAATTTCTCTTTAAATATGTCTAGGAAAACTACAAGATTTTACGGTAAGAAACATATTAAATAACCTAAATATTTGTTAAAATAAGTTAGAAAACACTGAACATGTCTTACTGTTTAAAATGTGTCCCTTTTGTTATTTTATACTTTCATAATGAGGGTAAAAAACAGTCAAAAGGCGCCTGAACTTCTGTTGAAGACTTCTGCCTCTTACATGTCCTGGTCCTGTAGGAATCTGTGGGTTTCTGCAGAATCATTGGAAGGTTTTGGTTCCGGTGCATCTGTGAGCATTTACGCATCATACCGACAGTAAGGCACATGTGGCAGTGACGTGAACATTTGGAGCGGAGAGCGCTGCTGGCAGACCAGAGGGCTGTAGAAGACTGCAGCCTGTGAGCAGAGCGCTGGCGTGAAGCCCTGCTGCTCCACCTGAGCCTCCCTTCCCAGTCTGTCCTTCTTCCACTTGGTGCGCCTGTTCTGGAACCAGATCTTGACCTGGGTCTCGGACAAGTGTAGGGCCAAGGCGATGGTGTGGCGCTCTAGCACTGACAGATAGCGGCTCCTCTGGAAGCTGTGCTCCAGAACACGCAGCTGCTCAGGTGTAAAGGCCGTTCGGATCCGGCGGTTTCTCTCTTCCGAGCTGGGACTCTTTGTCGGACTGCAGCATTCCCCAGTCTCTGGTACCAGAACCACTCCAGGTTCCACCTGGTGAGGCCCTGAAACAGAACATCAAATCAGAATCTACCAGAACCTTTCAGAATGCTTCCTGCTGGGCTGGACACTCACCTGCAGCCGGTTTCCCTGTGAACTTGGTCGGGTCCAGGATGTCCTGCACAGAAAACTGTGTGGTGTGGGTTTGTGTGACTTTGGCTGCAGCTGGCTGCATGTCTGCAGGTTGTGGACTCTGGCTCAGAATCAGAACCTGGGCACCCCCGGGTTTATATATGAGCCTGCATGGGCACCGTTTCTTGAATTTACATTTTACTCAACGGGGCAGAGGTGCAGACACACTCAGGCACAGCAGGGCCCCCAAACGGGGCCCTTAAGAATGTAAATGTGCCCTGATGAGAGAGTGAGGGGGGTCCAAGTCTGTAATTTATTGCTCGGCATCTGTCCAAAATGTGCCCCCTTTCTTCTCCCCTCGTGTCACTTGTTGTGGTTCATCATGTCCTGATTAGTGACTGAGAGACTTGACGCTGGTAGGATGCGTGAATGCTGCTTGTGATGTTAATTTATAGACTATGAAAGAGAAAGTTGGAGCTTTTTTCTTGTGCATCCTTTGAGCTCACTGCTGAAAGGACCCTGCGGACAACTTTATGAGCGTTGTTAGACATCTGATCAGTCATTGTGAACGTTTAGTCAGTGGACTTATGGACCAGAGGTTTTCAGCAGACCAAAGCCTCGACACCAACCGGGGAGATCCTCCTTCATCCACTCTGATGGGGGATAGATTTTTTAATTATTTTTATTTTTTGCTTCCTGGGCTAATGTAAGAGATTTACCACAAAAAAGTTGATACATTTTAACTCTGAAATTCAGACGCTGACGCACACTAAAAGTGGGGTGACGAGATATGTATGACATCTGGCAGCTCTGTTTCCCCATAAACATTGTTTATAAGAAACAGTTTGTTAACCAGGGCTGCATTCAACTCCCTGTCATGATTCGGCTGTTTTTTCCCTCTGAGTCTCTTTGCAGGTGGGCGTGTCGGAGAGCCTCAGCTGCAACTGATTTCCCATCAGCAAGGCCAGGGAATTTAAAGAGCAAGTCACCCCCTACAATTTACTAACTCCACTCCCACCTCATGTTTGAAAAATGCAACAAATGCTGTTGCCTGGTAGACGGAGAGGGTGAAGCGCTAACAAATACACACACACACACACAGGCTCACAAATGGCATTGTGGCATCATAATGTACCAGCTAACATCATAGCATACCTCTTAGCCAATAGCGGTGGCAGATTTAAATTCAGATACAGTGCAGAATGTTTCCCTGACGACGGCGCAACACTGACAGTTTTAGGCAGAATATTAAAATTTTAGCTAAGATGCACTGAAGTGCCAAATTATTGACCACACGTGTCTGCAGCACAATTAGACACTCGTTTATATAGTTTATCAGCAAAAAAAAAGTTGATTTGGGGGTGACTTGCTCTTTAAGGAGTGACGTGTTCACACTCCAACGCCGGTTGATGCTCTCACCTGGGTAGCTTCCAGCCTCGTCCCGAACTCTCGTAAAAATCTGCATTCTTGTCCTGCTTGTCCTGTTTTAAACTGCCTGTCCTGCCTCCAGATCAACCACCGGATCTCTGCCTGAGTTTTCTGCTTCCCTGGAGTGTGTATATCTACATTGTCACTCATCTCCCCTTGCCACCTGCTCTCCGCCATCCACCTGCCCTGGATACCCGTCAGCCACATCCCCAGACCTGACCTATCCTCTCCTCACATCCATCCTCAGTTCCATCTCAGTAAGATTCCCCTTCCCTCTGTTATCATCTGGTTCTCTCGTTCCTGGTTTTGACCTCCGTGTGTTTTCTATTTTTAGACCCCGGCCTGGTTCCCGCTTCGTTGAAGTTGCGCCCTTAGTTCCTGTTTGTTTTTCCAGCACCCATTTGGAGCGGCGTCCTCACTTTATTACTTTTCCATTTAATAAAACCTTATTATTTCTCACCTCCTGCCTGTTATTCTTTCATGTGGGTCAGGAAGCTTCCTGCAATCAGCTGATTTTTAAAAAGCTGGATGCTAACTAGAACAAAAAAATGAGAAACGAGCAAAAGGAAGAAAAAAACAGTGGACAGGAGGTATCTGCTTCTTTTTAAGCTTATTTTTCAGTGAGCGAGTGTTTAGATGTCTGCAACCTTTTATCCAGAGCCGTTCCTCCCCCTCAGTCCCCCGGAATAAATCGTATTTAGAGCCACTGTTACAGGACAGTTTGAAAATAGAAAATTTATCATTTTCAGAAATTATCTGGGAAAAAGATTAGGGCCACAGAAACAAACCTGTCTTCTGTTTTCTGAGAATAATATGAAATCTGAGGGAAAACGGCCACAATTCTGACTTTTTTTCCTGAGTCAGAAATCTTTTCCCCCTCTTTTATAAATATAAAAAGCCACAATTCTGTTATTATGTTTTAAAGTAAAAATTGTAACTTTTCAAATTGAGCATGGGTATGTTGTTTTCTGTGGGATATGGATGTTTAAAGAAAATAATTTAAAACAAAAACACATATTTAGAAAAATAACATGTACTTTTAGTGTAATTTGCTATTGAAATTCAGTCAAATCCTTTGAAAAACTATGAAGCCTCTAAAACCTGCATTTGTTATATATATATAGCTCATCACCACCAGCGTGTGAATGTGTTAATGACTGATTGTGTTGTGAAGTGCCTTGGGGAGTTGTAGAGCAGGCGCTACACAAATACAGGTCACCCTTGCCTCGCAGCACGAAGGTTGCAGGTTCGAAACTCGGCTCTACTGCAGCCTTTCTGCGTGGAGTTGCGTGTTCTCCCCTTGCGTGCGTGGGTTTCCTCCGGGTACTCCGGTTTCCCCCACAGATCACAACATGCCCTGTAGGTTATAAATTGTAAGTCGCTTTGGATAAAACATCTGCTAAATGAATAAACATAAACATAAACAGGTCATTTATTAAAAACATGACTCACTTGTTTTTTACATATCTTCCCAAAGTTAGAAAGCCAATGACCCAAATGTGGAAGGTCCAAAGAGCCACTTATGGCTCCAGCGACATAGGTTGCAAACCTCTGGTTTAGATGGAATCACAGAGTTATTGGGCGACGGGGGCACAGGAGTTATGTGCTCGCCCCGTAATCAGAAGGTTGCAGGTTTGAGCCCCTGTCAGTTTGCCGCTGTTGTTGTGTCCTTAGACACTTAACCTGCCTTGCCTGCTGATGGTGGTCAGGAGGACTGGTGGAGCCAGTCTCACAACTGTCAGTGAACCCCAGGGTAGCTGTGGCTACGTTGTAGCTTTTCGCCGCCAGGGTATGAATGCGTGGGTGAATGGGTGAATGACAGATTGTTTTGTAAAGTGCCTTGGGGGTTCTAGAACTCTAGAAGGCGCTAAATCAAATACAGGCCATTTATTTATATGAACAATCCATTTCTCAGTAAAAATAACTGAAACTGTTTTTGGTTTTGTATATTAAATACAGTAAAACCTAGGGTCGTGATATTTGTTACTCAGAACCATCTAAGAAAAGAAATGTTTTTATAAAGTCGTTAAAGTTTTTTAAATCTACTTTTTCCTATAAAAGCTTTAAATGGCACAAACAAAAGAACATGTTTCTGAAAGTGATGAATGAGGGTACTTAGAACTTTTAAATGGAATAAAAAAGCAGGAAATGAAGCCATTTCAACATATTTACAAGATCTACAAATTAATTTGGTGCCAGTTATTATTTAACAGGATTTAAAAGTCTCAAAGGCTGAAATTTTGCTTTTCAGAGACATCCACAGGACTATTTAGTAAAAGGATAACCATCGCTCCTTTGTGTTTCTCCGCAGGCTAAAGTCTTTTAAACTTGGCTCCATCTGCATCCAATGGCATCATTAATGTTACAGCTCCATGTAATGGTCCTATTTAAGCCCACATTACTGCTGATGGCGTTCTAATACCCAGAGGGGCTGCTGGGTAAAAACAGACCCCAGCAGGGAGGAGGGTCGCTGGAGGTGTGGGTGGAAACATTCCTGAATGCGGCAGCTGTCGGACACCAACAGGGGGACTGGTATTGAAGGGACAGGAGGGGACAGCCCATCAGGACAAATTAGCAGATGTCAACGGTAGGCTTGACCTTCTCTGACCCAGGGCTTTGTCTCTCAGGACAATGAGGACATGATACACTCTGAGGGGAGATGGTGGAGGGAAGAAATCATTAACTGAGAACATTTCCAGTTTAAAGCGTTCAGACATTCTGTTCTAAACAGCTTATGGTCTACTATGAATCTCCCTGTAACCCGAGACACGACATAAAAAAGACAAACAGTAGAATAAAGTCAGAAACTTCAAAAGCACAGAACAAAAACATGAATAAAACACAGTAGAATGGCATCAGACTGCTTCAGCCAGTGGAAAGTCCTGGGACGAGTCTTCAGCATCCCACCTGTGTTCCATGTAAACATTCCTGCTTTTGTTAGTCCCTTTAGACTGGAGACCACTAACAAAGCTACTTGCATGCAGTTAAAATGTAAACCTACACCACAGTCAAAGAGATCATCTTTTCAATTCTAAATTTAGCCCCCCCCCCCCAAAATAAAGTAAAATAAACTCCCAAGCAGCCCAAAGTTGCTTTAATATTCAGGAGTTCAGCCAATTTTAACAGATTTTTTTTGAATGGGCCTGAGAAAAAAATCCTCTGAACTTTCAGAAAGCTGTCACTATATTGTTGCCATCTTAAAACTTCAATATCAGATGTATTTTGCATATTTACAAGAAAAAAGTGATTTCATAAACATTTACACTGACAACAAATTCACATTATTTAGTAAAGTCTGGTGGAGATTTCTACAGACAATTATGTGAGAAAAAATAAACACAATATTTCAAATTGACTGCAGTCTACGGGTTCATAAACTGATGCTGAATAAAATTCTGGAGGTCTATGGTTATTTTAAGATGGCACCAACACATGAGGCCGCACTCAGACTGTTAGCTCATTAATTCTGAAAGACATAAAAGCTATTTCTCAGAACTGAGGCCCTTGGGGAAGCCATGGATAACAGTGGTAACATTTACACAGAAACTTGAATGTTGGCTGAATTCATGTGCGCTTATGTGGAACAGGTCGTAAACTTGACACGAGCTTCCTACAACTTCCTCCTGATGGCACAGATGTGTCTCTGCTGGAACAGGAAAGGGGAGGAGAACTTACAACCATTATCTCGCTGACAATCCGTTAAAGACACTTACTGCAAGTCCCAGGGAGCTTTTCAGCATTCTTCTGCTACTTTTTGTGATGCCTGCTGGCACACTTTCCTTTGTGTTGGATGTGTTTTTACTGGTGATGGAACAACTTCAGAAATGTCTAAATAACTCAAGCCTGTGGGGTGGCCTTACAGGCACAAAAGCTTCGTTTGAGGGCTTCTTTTAGAGAGAACTTCAGCAGTGGAAGGGAAGTTAGGGACAAAAAGCAACATGTGCATTTGAATGTAAGGTGCTTAATGGTATAATTATGTAAATTCACTCATTTTTATTGTATTGACCACCAAAATCAACGTCATCAGAATAACATCTGAGCATTTGTCAGAAAGAGCTGTTTTTCAAATATTTTGTAAGAAATCTTTTGGAAAAATAGAAAGTATTTTTGAAATTATTTTTATTTTCATTGTAACATTAATGGCTGAAAACTCACAGCATGCCACAAAGGTTTAACTGGAAAGAAAGAAATTGACAAAGACTTTACCTATAATCCCTTAGACAAACGTTTGTTTAGTTTTAATAATAAACAACATTTTACTGTTGAATGTTCACATAATAATAAGAAAACAAAGAATACAGCCACCCGTTAACAGCAGCAACAACAATAATAATATAAAGCTTTTAAAACATAAAATAAATATATTATGGTGATGATTGATTGAAGAATAAAAATATAATTGGTTAGGTTTTTTTAAAATAAAAAGTGCATACACATTTATTCTTATCCTGTAAATCAGTAAGATTTTTGAATGTATAGAAGGCAAGGGTTTTATGTTCTAACCTTCGAAACATAACAAAGCACAGTGAATTAATGAAAAAGTAACGACATGCTTGTCTTGCTGCCTCTTTAAAGAGCAAGTCACTCCAAATCAACATTTTTTTGCTGATAAACTATATAAATGAGTGTCTGATCGTGCTGCAGCCACGTGTGGTCAATAATTCGGCATTTTAGTTCATCTTAGTTAAAATTTAAATATTCTGCCTAAAACTGTCAGCGATGCACGGTCGTCAGGTAAAAACTCAGCACTGCATTTGAATTTAAATCTGCCATCGCTATTGGCTAAGAGGTACACTATGATGTTAGATGGTACATTATGATGTCACAATATCGTGAGTGTGTGTATTTGTTAGCGGCTCCACCCTCTCGGTCTGCTAGGCAACAGCATTTGTTGCATTTTTCAAACAGGAAGTGGGAGTTGAGTAAGAATCTGGTAGGGGGTGTTTGGACTATAAAACATCAAATGTAAACTTTAATATTCAATAAATCAGTTAAAGACCCCTTCCCTTTTATCAGGATGCTTTCCTTGATAATCTTCTTTGTGAAGACTTTGATGGAAAATCCAAGCGCTGCAAGTGGCTCATATTACACTGGAACCTAGTATTGTTGTACTCTATGTAATTAAAATAAATAAATACATAAATTAGTTGCACTAACACATAATGAAGTGCCTAAGTGTATGAAATGTACTATATAAATAAAGCTGCCTTTTCATGCCTATAATGAACAAATAGACATCTACCAGCAGTGTTGGGGAGAATACTTTGTAAATGTATTTAGTTACAGAATACTGAATACCTGCTTTAAAATGTATTTTGTAACGTATTCTGTTACTTTGCTTAATCCTGGTACTGTATTCTAAATACAAGGAATACTTCCCCTTAAAATCAGCATTTAAGTCTATTAAACATCACAATGTGTGTTGGTAGCTACTCCCTCAGGAAAACAGAGGACATGTTCATGCTAAACAATAGGAATTGACTGGGAAAACAAAACAATTCTGCAGATTAGATGTTGTCCTTGGACTCAGCTAGTAGGCTGTAAGCTGGAAGACAAAATTGCACTGCACCGTCAGATTTCAGGCACCTCGCTCCTTTTTTACAGTGAAAGATTGCTTGAATTTCCAGGAAGTGAATGCATTTTTTCTTTTACTGCTAGTAGGTTGATTTGGCTGCGGTTGTGGCTCCACCCACTCCACCTCCAAGTTACTACTCGGGGGTGTAGCCTTTTCAGCCATAGTGTTACTATGGTTACAGAGGCACATTGTTCAATTCAATTCAATTCAATTCAAAAATACTTTATTAATCCCAGAGGGAAATTGATTGCTGTAGTAGCTCAGAATAATAATAATAATAATAATAATAATAATAATAATCAAGTCATCAAAGAGTTATTGTATATTACAATGGCTGTTGGCAGGAAGGATCTCCAGTAGCGGTCAGTGTTGCAGCGAAACTGAAGAAGCCTCTGACTGAAGACACTCTTCCGTTGTCGGAATGTTTAGGGGCATTATGGGATAGATAGCCTGCATAACACAGAGATGCATGTTGCCCGAAATTAATTCATCTTTCGAGTGAAAAGTGGAAAACACACAAGTATTCCAATGGTATTACGAAAGTAACTGTATTCTAAATACCATGTTTAAAAATAGTAACTGTAACTGAATACAGTTACTCATCTTTATTATTTCAAATACTGTATTCTAAATACATGTATTCAGTTACGGCTGCGCAGTGGCGCAGTTGCCTTGCAGCAAGAAGGTCCTGGGTTCGCTTCCCAGTCTGGGATATTTCTGCATGTTCTCCCTGTGCATGCGTGGGTTCTCTCCGGGTACTCCGGCTTCCTCCCACAGTCCAAAAACATGACTGTTAGGTTGACTGGTCTGTCTAAATTGTCCCTGTGTGTGTGTGTGCATGACTGTTTGTCATGTGTGTCTCTGTGTTGCCCTGCGATGGATTGGCACTCTGTCCAGGGCGTACCCCGCCTGATTGCCCATTGGCCGCTAGAGATAGGCACCAGCCCCCTGCGACCCTGCGTGGACAAAGCGGGTTCAGACAATCGATGGATGGATGGATGCATTCAGTTACTCCCAACACTGTCTACCAGTTCTGCATTTCCCAGGATCCAGCTGTTTATTTTCTCTTTCCCTTTCTTTACATATTTTAATCACATATTTTTTTCTAATTTTAACTGTATTTTTAAGTCTTTTTTCTATATAATTTTTTTTTCTGTCCTTGTGAAGCATCTGCTCTTTATCTTTTGAGGCGCTCAATAGGCGCCTCCGTCAGCTTGCCCCAGGGCAGCTGTGGCTACAGTGTTCCTCACCATCAGTGTGTGAATGTGTGTGTGTGTGAATGGATGAATCATACACAGCAGTGTAAAGTGCTTTGGAGTCCTCCGACTCTGAAAGGCGCTATACAAGTGTGGATCCTTCATCATAAAAGATATTCCTTTCTTTCTTTACACTTTTTATTTGAGCTTTTTGATTAAAAGTTAATTTCCCAAGCATCAAAGAGTAATCAAAGTAATTTACTCTCTCACTTGCTCGCCCACTCACTCAGCCAGAGAGTAACCATTTCATCTGACGTGGATGTTGTGGTCTGTAGGAGGAAACTGAAGAACCTCATGAAAACCCACACATGCATTAAAAAACTCCATGCAGAAAGACAGCTGTCTGGATTAGACTCTGTGACCTTCATGCTTGCGAGGCAACAGTGCACCTCACCGTTTCATTTCATTTACATTAATTTATTTTGGATGCCCCTGGTGTTTCTGGGTGTTTAGTTGACTGAGAACACAGATGATTTCAATGCCTTCTATTTTGTTAGTCTTCCCTTAACATTGCTAAATTGTTGACACAATAAAGCAAATTTAAAAAGATGTGATCATTTTAGAAGAAATGAGCTCAGAAAATCGTGGCGTCTGTTAGGAACAATTCTCTCATCAATCTGTGGTGTCGCTGTTTGTTTTTCTGTATTTTTTTGTTACCGGAAGTTGTAATCTCGCGATAGTAGGTATTTTTTTTTTGTTTTCATTGATTTCTAAACATGGCGTCAGAAGTAGAGGCGGGCGCTACTGCTGCGACAGAACTAGAGACAGGAGCGGGGTATGTCTGCTTCTGGCACATTATTCATGATTCATACAAAGCTGCACGCTATAAGTCAGTTTATCCGTGTAAAACTGACTTGAGTAGTTGGTTCGTTTTCCTCAGACACACAACATTAGCACACCGGGTAGCTAACCGTTGCCTCTGACACTACCGTCGCTGAGCCGCCTTTGTCAGTTTAAAACGCAGCCCCATGATAAGTAGTTATCACACAATAATTATACTTTGTTCGCTTTCAAACTTTTGAACTTTGTAAGGTAAGGTTTGCATGTTTCTCATAGTTACGCTCCGTTTGCACATTACAAATGTAGCCATCGTGTGATTTTTGAGCATATCACATCCGATCTGTGACGGAATAGCTGGATTCAGCAGTGATAGAGATTAGGTTTTTATTCTAAGACATTTTGAGTACGTTAGCATTTAATTGACTCGATAGTTTGAGCGAGTTTGAACGGTGGAGTGTGAAATCTCTCACGACCTCCCAGGAAAACCACCATATGATTTAGGTCTTGTTTGAAATTTAGAGCCATTTTATATTAATCAATTAAAAATGTGAGTAAAATGAGGTACTCCTATCATCTGTTCTCCCCATTGCCTTTCAGGGATTCCACCTTTGGGGACCTACCCACCAGCATGGACACTGAGTCATCAAATGGCAAAGAGGGAATGGTAACATTGAACTATTTATAATCAACTTTTTTTATGACTTACTACTAGAAGTTTTAAGGATATTAAACGATCTTTTATGATCACATTGATGAATCAATGTGAAATGTACAAGTACTATAAATAGGTGTTAATTGAACTCAGGATATCTGAACACACCCGCCTTGCAACAAAAGCATCTGTACCAGTGGCTTATTTACCTGTCAATCAGTAATCCAGCAACTCAGAATTTGCTTTACTTTCTTTGTTGAGCTTGGCTTGAGCACTGGTAAGGTGACAATGTTTTATCAATAATCTCTGGAAATTTTGCTGGAGGTTGTTGTGCTCACAGGGATTTTTGACCCTAATGGCCATCTGTTGGTAAGGTCTTACTCAAACACAAAAATACCACGTGCTTGCAATAATTTAGGTATGTACTGCCTCCCATCACCAGGCAAAATACACATTGTCACTTTAAGCACATTTTTGTTTATGTCAGGTGCAAAACGTCAATTTCTAATCACATAAAATGAGTGACCAGAAATGCATAATTTGTGGGAGAAACAATCCTGAAATCAGGGCTTCATCAAAACTGAAGGATTTAGAAAGTAGTACAATTTTAATTTTTTTTTAGTATTAGGTTCTGTACTGGACCCCTATTTTCTTTTAGACTATTGCTATATTCTGTGATCTGATCTCCATCCTCTACAATGCCTCTTCTCCACATCTGTGTTGCAGATTGTACTTGCTGTTATATAATGCTGTTTTTGTTTTAGGAGGCTGCTGGTGAAGGCTCTGAAGCTGCTGATGCACTTACTGGATCTGGAGATGAGGAGAGTGGGAGGCAGCTTGGCGAAGTGGAGCTACAGTGTGCTCTGTGTACAAAGTGGTTCACAGCTGACACATTTTGCATTGAAACTGCGTACGTGTATTTATTTTTATTTTTATAAACAACAGTGTTCAGTAAAATATCAGCTGTAACATACTGATCCTGGTTTCCATTAACTGTTCTCTTCCATTTTTGCAGGACTTGTCTCCCCTTTATGACCAACTATGTGTTCCACTGCAACATCTGTCATCACAGCGGCAACACGTACTTCCTCAGGAAGCAAGCAAGTCTGTGTTGCCTGATGGAACCTAAGTGCTGTTGAATGTTTGTTAGTGCCTAAAAGGTTTACCTGTGCAATAATTTGTCTTTCAGACCTGAAGGAAATGTGCCTCACAGCTCTGGCAAACCTCACATGGCGGTCCCGAGCACAAGAAGAACACCCAAAGACCATGTTCTCCAAAGACAAGGTGGCTGTGATTCTTTGTGTTGGAGCTAGATGTGGCAATAGAGCCTCTATTAATTTATACAGTCTAGTGCAATTGGTTTTAATAGCAACTATTTTGATTACCAGTTAAATGGTGAATAAATATTTTGAAGGGAAAGTTCAGAAAACCGCTCCAGAATATTTAAAAATCAAACAAATAGCTACTTTAATGGCAGCATCAGTATTTACTCAGACATTAACTTTTGTCACCTCAGTCTCGGGGGTATTATGACTATTTATGCATTCTCACTTTTATGCCTTTAGGTAGGGCTGGGAGGTAGAATGATGGCAAAATATATTTTGTAATAACCTTTTCTCAAGAGACGTATGAGAACAAGTCGATAGAACCTTATTATAAAGAACAAATGAACAGCGCTGTGCTCCATGCTGGAATGGAGCCACACAGCAGTCAGGTGGACAGCTGCTAATGGCTAATGTTTGTGTAGCTTTCACACTCTGCTGGAGGTGACATGGCTGGTAAAAATATAAAAAAGGAAAGCTCCAAATGGGGTAAAACGACAGAGGGCATCAAATGATGTTGTTGAAAATATGGGACCAAACAGTTCAGTCGTGTGGACGTAGTTGTGGTTTTCCCTGACTTTGTCAGAACTTATAGCGACGCTTAAAAGCACTCGCCCAGAGGAGGAATGCACAGATTTCAGCAACCAATCAAACCCTAATAGCTACAGCAACATATTACAGGATATAACATTTAGAAATTTGTTTTCTTTCTGAGCATAGATGTCAATTTTTTTTGGGTTTAGATTTATTTCTTTGAAAGCTTCTTAAATGTTAGTGATACAAAACTTTGTTTTAGTCCATTATTTCTTTTTCATTGCTTATTCTTAAAGGTATATTTAAAACATGCAGAGAACTTTAGAGAATATGTATTTTGATGCCTGTTTTGAGTTCTCTAATGCTTGAAGATTTTAGTTTAAAATAAACCATCTTTATTAATCCAAAACAGTTATATAATGTTTTACATGTTCAGCTTCAATTAAAAAATAATCTTCTGATATCATTAAATCTCCCTTTTACCAGGGAGCATTAAAGATGGACAAAAGTAGTTGTTTTATATTGTGATACATATTGATACTGACCAATATGAAAAGTAATATTGTGATGGGATTTGTTTCCACATCGTCCATTCCTAAATGTAGGTATTAAATTTGCAACCTCAAATCTGCAAACAAGCTAGCGTTTGAACACAAACACGGTCACAGAACACTCACCCCTCCTCTCAGGGATCATCACCATACCAGAAACTCACATTGCCAGAGGAAGCTAGAGAGCGCTAAACACCAGTCGCTGTTTTCTAAACATCTTTTGTTGTCCATGACTTGAAATGATGTTTTTCTTTTTGGGACTCTGGTAGTTTGTCCTATACTTGAAGTGGTAGCAGCCGGCTGTTTCTCCTTCTCTGATATTCAGTGTTAATTTTGATAAGCAATTTGAATTTATTCTTTTGACTGAAATTAGTTTTAAATTAGTTTTAATTTCAGTCGTGATTCAGCCATCCAGTTTGTTTTAGTCTTATTTTCGTTGACTAAAATATATGTTTTTCTTTTGATGCAATAATTTAGAAAGAAATACTGTAAAGAAATATGAAAAATTCACATTTCACTCTTTGAATCAATAAAACTTGATTTATAATTGTTTTAATAACAATAATTAATGGCAATACCAAAAAGAACACTTGACAGTTTGAAATTGTGTCTCTCAGTATTTATAAAGTAAATCTGTTTAATGTGCAGTAATATTTGTAAACATGACAGGAAATGACAAATCCTCAAGATATTAAAAGGTGTTACTCAAATCCAAGCAGGTAAACTAAAGGTGAGAAGTGTTTTAGGAGTTTTTATGAGTTCTCACAAACCCCCGCTAGAACACTGAACAAACGCTGATCATAACGGCCAGCAGCGCCACAAAAACCATTAAACAACCAGATCCATCATGTGACAGTGATGTACACAGGTACGTAAAATACTCATCCCGCTTTAAGAAGAAAAATTAGGAGTTTTGGAAAAACATAAAAAGCAATGACACATTTTGGTATTTGCCAAATAAAAGTACGAAAACAATATTTAAAACTTTCATGTAGCATTTTATTTCTTTGCTATCTACTGAATTAGAAGGTTTCTGTGATGTGTACCACACTTTTTGCAGGATATCATACCATTTATTGACAAATACTGGGAGTGCATGACGACTCGTCAGAGACCAGGAAAGCTCACTTGGCCCAACAACATAGTGAAGACGATGGTGAGATATTAGTGTAAACATCAGGTCTGTTTTATTCACATGAGTTGGTCCGTCTATGTGGGAAGACTCCATTTATACGGTTGGTTTGGTGGAAACAAGCACAAACAAATGAATCAGTTATTATACTTACTTATATAGTTTTCCATTGATTTCTTTTCCAGAGTAAAGAGCGAGATGTTTTCCTTGTGAAGGAACACCCTGATCCTGGCAGCAAAGACCCTGAGGAGGAGTACCCAAAATTTGGTCTTTTGGACCAGGTGCTTATCACTTTGATGTTTAAAGGTTCACCATTTTTTGTTAGAGCTGCAGAACTTTGATTTTTGCTTAGAAGTCGAATTTCTGTTTTTGTGCAGGATCTTGGAAATATTGGACCCTCTTATGACAGTCAGAGACAGACCACTGGACTCCCCACAACTGGTGGGCTCAATGGTGAGAACACAAACCAGCCACAAATCATGTTAAAACAGCAACAGCATATAATAACACTTAAGTTATGGAACAGATGCCTCCCCCCTTTATTTTCACTAATGTGCTACAAATCATCTATTTGTAACCTTAGACGGGTGTGTGACATTGATTCTTCAGATGTTTCAGTCAGGAATTCAAAAGCTAAGACCAGAGACCTAAAAGCCACTCGTCTGCCGAGGCTCGGTGATTTTCTTTGGGCATAGAGACCTAGCTGACCACCTATTTCACCTGATATTTGACAGCTGTGACAGCTGGTCACAGTGTCAAATGAATCAGGGTCGATGTGTTTATTGATAACTTGGTATTGTGTTTAATGTTCAGATCAGTAAAAAATGTTCTGTTACAGATTTAATATTTAGGATGATTGTTTTGGCCACAAGTAAAACCAACAAACATCATAAAGCTTCTGTTTCATCACTTGGTTTTGGTCCACTTGGTGATTTTTTTTTTTTAGCAATACAAGATTTATTAGAAAATATTCTTGTTGTTATATAAGTACAGGATTGGCTGGAGCCTTTAGCCAGTAGGTGGCAGTAACTGCTTGATCATTATTCTTCTTTAAAGGTATGGAACACTGAAAAAACATTTATTAACGATTATTTCTGATTATAATCAGTCATTGTGAGTTTTTCATGCAGGCTGACCATTAAAATAGTCTCCTACACATGTCTCCTGCATTAGCTTCTGATAGAAAATAGATGGTGAAACTCTAGGATTTGAACATCCTGACAGATCTACATCACGCTGTCACTTAACATTCATGGACTCGCCCAACTTGACTCACGACAGGGAAGGCTGTTGTTGGTTTAGCGTCCAGGAAACAGCAGAGAACATCTTGGCTAGTAGAAGCTAGCCGTTAGCAACTCCATCACACAGCAGAACTCCTCCAGGCTTGTATTTGTAGAGATAAAACATTTATGTTGCACGTCAGTAGTAGAGTCACGTTGCTGTTATCCAACCAACCAGCAGCACAGTTTTGGACTAGCTGAGTCAGTCCAGCATGCAACGCAGTACTGTAGTCAAGGCGGGACATGATAAAAGCATGTAGTACTGTTTCCAAATGTGCTCTTGACAAGAGAGGCTTCATCTTGGATAGTCGTCTCAGATGCCCAGACAACCGTGTTTATTTGTGCATCCAGTTTAAGGGCTGCTGCATCAACTTCAGGGCTTCCCCCAGAAAATGAGTTGAGCTCCGTCCCGCAGCGCTCCTAAGTGAGAGCGGGGGTTCCGCTGCTGTTTCTCACCGGTATCAGCTGATGGAGGGCTCTAATTTCGTTGCGCCGTTCGTGTCAGCGGGCACGGTAGGGTCGGGGAGGGGGGCGGGGCATGATGCTTACAAAGCGCTGGGGGAAAACCCTGAACTTTCACCCCTAAGTCAGTGACCACATTCTTCTCATATTGTGCCAAAGAATGAGATCAATCTTAACATTTTAATGTTACAATTTTTGAATTGTAACATTAAAATGTGGAAGGGATGATCGGCACGAAGGCTGTGAAATCTAGGAGATTGAAGCCTCAGACATGTTGGACATAAACTATTTCTCCAAGTCAAACTTCATAATAAAATAAAGTTTGAATTAAAGCTTAACTAGGGGCCAATATGTTGGGTGACTGGTTATAAAAACACATTTTCTTCTGTAAAGTCCCCAAACACAGACTTACTGTAAAGTGTGTCTTACCATAGTGACTGTGTGCGTTGTTTTCCAGGTGGATCTTCTTTCTCAGGTGAATATCCTGTATTTTGGCCCCTGAAGCTTCTGAGTGTGTTGTTTTGTCTTGTAACCCTCTGGATAGAAGTTGGCCCTGAGGTCTCAATCACACGTCATGTGTCACCCCCTCCCCTTCCAAAAACAAACAAACAAAACAAATATACCATTAACTGATTCACAATAAGCATCTTGTGGGCAACTTCATCCATGTGCAGTTGCAACCTCTTTGTCTGCTTTCTGCATCTGTTCGGTGCCCCCCCCCCCGCATTGGTTAACATACCTTCCACATCTGTAGCTCGCTGCTGTCTGGTCTGAATCTCCACTCTGCTCCTCAAAGTGCCGTGTGCATGGAAGCAGGGAGACATTGTTGGTTTTCACCTGACGCTAACCTGCCACACTCTTTCCTCTGGCAAAAATAAACTTCATGATCACATGGTCTAGATAACGATGATAACACCAGCTGGCTGCAGGGGAACCAGAGCATGGCTGATTTTCTCCATTCTCAGCCTTTAAATCTTTTTTTGTTTTCCAAGTGTCAAATTATTCTCACATTATTAGAAAGTAGGGCTGGGCAATATGGCCTAAAATCAATATCATATATCGTGTATTGAGGATTTCACCTCGATAACGATAGACGATAACTACAGGTATGCGCAAAAGCAAAAGTTGTCCACTAGATGGGGCTGTCAAGTATTACCGGTACATTCAGTCATGTTGTCATGTGACTCGAGGTGGTACAGCTTCTTAAAGTGACATGAATGTTGCCAACCTACACACATCTTTCCATGTTTTCATAACCAAGCTTAGTGACTTTGGAAAAAATATATTGTTTAGAGTCAGAAATGTCGTTAACGATACATTTTCAATTTATTGCCCAGCCCTATTAGAAAGCCTGGCAGAACTTACCCCGGGAGTGAGATAAGAAACAAAAACAAATCAATAAACCTCCATATCTGACTCTTAAAGGTTATTCATGTTTGGTCCAAATGATGTGGCAGCCATGGAGGTGTTGTAAGAGGCTGATTGTGCCCTGCTAACTAATTCCTGCCTTTTTGTGCCTGCTGCCCCATGTTGACCTAATAACCTGCTTCTGTTGTCTGTCTGTGTGTTCAGTAGCAGGCTGTAGCGGCTCTATCAGTAATAAGACATAGGTCTGGTTCTGTGGAAGCATTGCTTTGCAGAAATCTTCATCTGTTTTGATGCATCACTACCTGCTACTGGGGTTGGCTCGCTTTGGGTTTGAATGTAAAGATTCTACTCAAAACGATTAAACTCAAAGAGAAATGTTAGAAAACGTGTTACATGATGATGCTTCTGGGATGTGTGTGTGTGGTCCAGTTGTCGCAGTTACACAGTTGTTGCACCAGTTAGCATGGTACAGCCAAACAGAAATCCGAGAGAGCTGTTTAAACCGATCATAGATGTTAGGGTTAGAAAAAAAAAATGAAAGTCTGAGTAGCTCAGACAGCCAATCAGTTCATTAATAGGAGATGGGATGAGCTAGGGTCACTTTAATAACAGAATTCTGTGTTTAGCCCTAATCATTAACCAGGGATGTAAGAGTGAACGTGAAGAAGCTTTAAGGCTCCACAGATCTGTCTGTGGGCAGGTTTGAAGCGGTACATCACTCTGAGGTTAATCCTATGGAAGATGTGTTACAAAGGGCCTTCATGTAAAGAAACAGCATCATTATTCCAATAAACACTATTCTAATCAGCATTCGTTTGTGAAAGCTATTTATTCGTTTCAGATGAGTATTTGTTAAACCCTGTGCTGAACAGGAGTTGCATACATGAAGGATCCATAAACACCAGCTGCTGTCTGAGTCAACATTGTTTATAAGCAGGGGTTCAAACTGAGTTTATGAGTTCAGTTGGAACACTTACTAAAGTTAAAGTCCCATAGTCATCATCACACACTAGTGAAATTCATCTCTGCATTTGACCCTTCCTCGTGGAGGGGAGCGGTGAGCTGCAGCGGTGGATGTGCTCGGGAACTGTTTTATGGTTTAAGCCCCAATCCAACCCTTAAAGCTGCATGCCAAGCAGGGAGGTCCTATTTTTAAAGTCTTTGGTATGACCTGACCAGGAATCGAACCCCGATTTCCCAGGGCGGACACTACCACTAGGCCACTGGTCTGGTTTTATCTGACCTGCTTTAATAACTCCACTGGGTTATTAATAGCATAAACGGATGGATGAGATGCAATAATCTCACGATGTTCTGCTGCTGACTGGCTTTGGAGCACTTTGTCTTAGTGAAAGTGGACAAAACTCAAAAGATTTTTAAAGTGGAGCCTTGAGATTCCAGCTGGGAAAACCAAGATCGACTTTCCGAGTGTTTAACCAGTGTTGTGATATACTGCAAGATCTTGGTTGTTGTTCAGTTGAGGTTGATAGGAAATCTCCTGGAAATGGGGAATCTTCTTTGCAGAAGAGATCCACTTGTCCTGTGTTCCAAATATAAATATTTACACGATAGTCATAAAACTGAATATTCGTCAGGTCGTAGGTTTTTAGAAAGCTGTGAGATTCTCTTGCTGTAATAACCTGGCAGCTGGGACTTGTGTGTTTGTATCTGTGTCTGGTTTTAGTTGATTACTTTGTCTCGTCCCACTGAAGGTGCTCTGGCCCCCGGCCCAGGAAAGGGGAGAGGAGCCAAACGCAAACAGCAGCAGCAACAGGAGGGTGCAGCTGCAGGGGCAGCCAAAAGAACCAGGAGGTACCACCAGTAGGGTGGATCCAGTAGTCAGCACTGGATCATGTTCCCTCAGGACATCTAAGTTTTTCACATGAAAACCACCCTTTGTTTTTCTAAAATAAAACTTAAAATTCACACAGAATCTCATATTTATAACATGAAACATACTCCTGCTTCTTGGAGATGTCTTTCTAACCAATTTTGTTTAGTCATTAAGGTGTTATTTTATTTTTCATAAAAGCCGTTTGTGTAGTAAAAAACGTTTTTCTTCCTAATTCAGCTTCACAAACACTGTGAGCAAACAGAATGTCTTGAATGAACACCTCCTCTTTATCTCTGCAGTGACCCTCTGTTCTCGGCCCAGCGGCTCCCTCCTCATGGTTACCCACTGGAACATCCGTTCAATAAGGATGGCTATCGCTACATCTTGGCAGAACCAGATCCTCACGCTCCAGACCCAGAGAAGCTGGAGCTGGACTGCTGGGCTGGAAAGCCCATTCCTGGTGATCTGTACAGGGCTTGTCTCTATGAGAAGGTGCTGCTGGCTTTACACGACAGAGGTACACTGACGTCTTTTAAAGGAGATGTGGTGCTTTACATTAAAGGCGTGTGTTGACTCATGACCTCTTGACTTATGTGGTGTGCTGTAGCACCTCAGCTGAAGATCTCAGATGACCGCCTTACTGTGACGGGGGAGAAGGGCTACTCCATGGTCCGAGCCTCACATGGCGTGCGAAAAGGTTCCTGGTACTTTGAGGTTTCCGTGGATGACATGCCTCCTGAGACCGCGGCCAGACTTGGCTGGTCTCAGCCACTTGGTCAGTAGATCTTCATGCTCACACAGAGACTCATTAAAAGATGCTGATGCTGTGTGGCTTGCATTAAAATATTGTCTCCTTTTGTAATTATGACCCCCACAGCAACTGGCCTCTGACCAAAGCTCCTGAGAAATCACTCTTTAAAAAACAGACTTTGTTTTTGGACAAAGTCCGGTAGCAGCTTTTCTCTGCTTTTATAGCAGCACTGGCGCAGGGTTCGGGGGCCACAAAGAGGGGGCCCGCGGGCCACCTATTGAGGACCACTGCTCTAGAGTTTATTAATTCATTGTTGAAAAACTGAAACAGAAATTCCTCCTCCTGTGCATTCGTGTTTTCAACACTTTGATGTAACTGCTGAAATGTCTCCTTAGCCTTCACTAGTTTCTACAGGAGCAGTTCATCACTAAATAAAACAAATCAGCTGTGCTCATGACCTAAAACATGCAGGAAATGTGCTGGAAGCAGACTCCAGCACTAGCATGTCAGCTAGCCACTTTACTATTGACTAACAGAGTTCCTGGTAAATAATATGACTAAGATCCCAAGAGGAGGAATTGTGACCACTGGGAAAGGCAAACCCAAACATGGATTCAGAGTGCTGGGTGATCACAGACAGGCAAGTTACTCTAAAAGCTACGAGCGGCTAGCCTACGGTCAACAGCCAGGGTCAGCGCGGTGTGCTGAGGATTTGATGGCGTATGAGGCTACGATGATCGGATAGAGACGAGAAAGCAACAATGACTGAGCGTTTCCCCGGTGACTTTTATGTGGCTTAAGTGGGTTTTAGGGGGACGGAAAGGGATGTGATCGCCACCACCTGATAAATATATTTAGAAATGCCCAAACAAGACATATTAAAGTTGAACTTACTAGAGCAAGAAGATGATCATTAGGTTTGAATCCAATTTGAGTCCTTATTTGTCTCTGAGCTCACGTGATTGAGAAAACTCCAGATGTTGACTCTTGTTTGGATTCTGTTGTGCCAGGATGTACTTTTATTTATTTATTTTTTTAGCTTCATAAGATAAAAGTTTCCTTTGTTTCTTCTGAGGCTCCACCATGATAAACACGTAACGATAAATGCTAACTCGCTTTAGCTCGTCTGTCCTGAGGTGTAAACATGGATTGCTGTAAAGCGTTAGTGCTCCATTCAAGGTACGTGACTTTAGGAAGCAATCTGGATACTCTGAAGTTGCAAGTGTGGTATTCTGGCCACCGGGGGGCTGAGTGCCTTCTAAAAAAAGTTTAACCAAAAGTATTGATAAGATTTTCCACAGTTGAAGAGCTTTAATTGGTTGTTTTAATGGATTCTTTAAGAAGTCACTCACCTTTCCGTGCTTCAGGTAACCTCCAGGCACCTCTGGGCTACGATAAGTTCAGCTACTCATGGCGCAGTAAGAAAGGAACTCGCTTTCACCAATCGATAGGAAAGCATTACTCCTCAGCCTACGGACAAGGGGACACGCTGGGCTTCTTCATAGAGCTGCCGGATGAGACGGACGTAGCCAAGGCTCTACCTGATACATACAAAGACAAGGTATGACACCCACCTGCACCAAACTAACCACTCACTACTTCTCTGGCTAAAAAGATCTTCAACAGGGGAGGAGTACAAAATAAAGCTACCGTGAAGGGGTTTATGACCCATGTTTGTCACTTAGGTCTGAGTATTAGTTATGTTTTATTTCATTAATCACCTTTAGATCTCATACATCTCTTCCAGGCACTCATTAAGTTCAAGAGCTACCTGTACTTTGAGGAGAAGGACTATGTGGACAAAGCAGAGAAAAGCTTGAAGCCAATGAGCTCCAGCAGGGTCAGAACATGTTTTCAGGTTAAATCCAGTTGGAGAAGCTGCTTCTTTTTGCCGCTTGACTCACAAATCCTGTTTTTCAGATTGTGTTTTATAAGAATGGAGTGAACCAAGGTGTTGCTTATGAAAAGTTGTTTGAAGGCCTCTACTTTCCTGCAGTGTCCCTGTACAAAGGCTGCACGGTTCGTACACATGCTGACGCCACTCTGCCACGCTTTGGTTTATTCAGTCACTAAAGTTTACACCTTTCCCTTCAGGTTTCTGTTAATTTTGGGCCACAGTTCAAATACCCACCAAAGGATGTTAAGTACCAACCGGTGAGACTTTCTCTCCTTTCAGATAAACATGACCTCACCAAGCTCATAACCTCTAACCACTGATCTGCCAACACTCTCCTTTTGACTCCTGACAGATGAGTGACATGGGGTGGGGGGCCGTGATCGAACACACGCTGGCTGACATGTTGTACCATGTGGAGACAGAAGTGGATGGACGACGCAGCCCTCCGTGGGAAGGATGAAAGCTGGTTTAATTCTGAACCTCGCATCTGTACATCGTTCCATATTCTGGCAACACCCTTGAATTGTTGCTGCTGTGACGTGTAGGTGAAAGAAAAGCAGCAGCCTTTCAGCTTTTCTGATATTAATGTTGACCGACAGAAGGTTCTGACCACACTGAAAATGGCTGCCATGGTGATAATGGCTGGATGTATACCACAACTGTTCTGAGCACCAAATAGAAACGTTCCTCTCTGAAGTTCACCAGCTACAACTGACCTTTGGTGCTTTGACTGCAGAGACGTCATTGATGTTGATTTAACACATTTAAAGCGACAAAAAGAAATGTTTAGTATCTGCATGTTCCAGCCAAACAAACACCTTTTATCATTTAACGCAGTCGTTCTCCGATTTAATTTGTTGTGTTAGTTACTGTTTTATACTCTTCGTTAAAAATAAATAAGTGTTTAATGAACAAAGCTGAATAGACTTGTGATTTGTATCAAAAGTAATGCCCCATCCGTTTTCCTCTGCTTATTAGGGGTCAGGTTGGGGGGGCGGCAGCCTAAGCAGAAAGGCCCAGACAACCCTCTCTGCAGCCATTTGGGCCAGCTCCTCCAGAGGAATCCCAAGCCATTCCCTGGTCAGTTGAGAGACATAGTCCTTCCAACATGTCCTGGGTCTTCCTTTAGGTCTCCTCCCGGTTGGACATGCCGGGAAAACCTCACCAGGGAGGCGTCCAGGAGGCATCCTTACCAGATGCCCTAGCCACCAACTGGCTTCTCGCAATGTGGAGGAGCAGCGGGTCTACTCTTAGCCCCTCCCGAATGACCAAGCTTCTCACCCTATCTCTAAGGGAGAGCCCAGACACCCTGCAGAGAAAACTCATTTCGGCCACTTGTATCCGCGAGCTCATTTTTTCGGTCACTACCAAAGCTCATGACCACAGGTGGGGGTTTGAACATAGATACTTAAACTTTTCCCTAGGTTAGCTGGGCTCACACTCAGAAATAAGTTTAGGAGATCCACACAGCTAATTAGGAAGCAATTGCGGCAAGTTGGAAGCATCTGATAAGATTCTGCAACTCATTTTAGAGAACTTTAGTAGCACTCGTTTTTGAATAAATTCAGAGCAACACCAGAAGAAAATGCTGGGCCTTGGAAGGAAATGGGACCCCCCTCAAGTATGTCTTAAGAATTGCTTTTGCAAATCTGTCTGCTGACAGTTGCAGCCTAGTGAGGCACTTGCAAAAAATAAGCTATAATAGCCAAGTACAAATATTAAAAGAAAACATCTGAAGGCAGAACGCCACTGATACAGGAAATAAAATACTGAGAAGCATGTTACAAATTTCTAAAGAAACTCGTTTAGGAGCGAGGCATTCTTTCAAAAGTCACATGACTGTTAACTCATACATTAACTCCAAAACACACCATCTGGTCATTTTACATTTATTTTTGTAACTAAACATGGCATTTACATATTTTCAATAGATACATAAAAAAAGGACTTGAGCTGCTTTATGTTCTTTTGAATTGGGCATCTCATGCTAACATAAATGCAGACATTTATGATGTTAAACATGGTACAAAGTCAGAATTTGCCAATAATTTTCTTATAATTATTTTGGGATCATTTTAGATCTGACCAGAGATTTTCAGCTCTTTCCTAAACCTGATAAAATCCAGAGGATCAGTAGTTCTATATGAAGACTTTCAATCTACATTTATGTCAGCTTTTTGTTTCAGAAATGCACATTATTACCATTTTCTAGTAGGAATAGAAGACACAAGGAACCACAAGAAAAAATGGTTCATTTTTCATCCTTTCAAGCTGATGCAGTACTGTACAGGTGCTGGTCAGAATATCAGAATATCATGACAAAGTTGATTTATTTAAGTAATTCAATTCAAAAAGTAAAACTTGTATGTTAGGTCTGTTCATTACACACAGACTGATATATTTCAAATATCTATTTTGTTAATTTTAATGATTATAACTGTCAACTAATGAGAATCACAAACTCAGTATCTCAGAATATGAGAATATTGTTAAAAGGTTCAATATTGAAGACCCCTGTCTCCACACTAGCCACGTTTACATGCACCAAATTTCCCCAATCTGATTAAATGTGCGCATGTAAATGTGGCTATTTTAATTAGCCAATTAACTCAAAACACCTGCAAAGCCTTTAAATTGTCTCTCAGTCTAGCTCTGTAGACTACACAATCATGGGGAAGACTGCTGACTTGACAGTTGTCCAAAAGACGACCATTGACACCTTGCACAAGAAGGGCAAGACACGAAAGATTATTGCTAAAGAGGCTGGCTGTTCACAGAGCTCTGTGTCCAAGCACATTAATAGAGAGGTGAAGGGAAGGTCAAGATGTGGTAGAAAAAAATGTGCAAGCAGTAAGGATAACCTTTCAATTCGATTCAAGTATATTTATGTAGCGCAAAATCACGACAACAGTCGTCTCAAGGCACTTCACATAGTAAACATTCCAATACAGGCCAGGGGTCTCATTTATTAAACATTGCGTAGAATCCTTACTAAAACCGTACTTAAGTTCAGCAAAAAAAAAAAAAAATTGCTTACGCCAAGTAGGTTTGTGATCTATCAAACATGGAGTACGCACAGCTGCATGCAATCTCCGCTTCATAAATCAGAAACTATCTAGAAAGGTTCTCAGCTGCTTTTTAGTCACATCCCGCCCTCAACACGCCCACTTTCTGCCATAAATAGTCAATGCAAAGTGCCTCGTGGATCTCATGCATATACATAAGCCGGCTTGTTGCAGCATTTCGATCACAACCGCAGATCAAGGAAGCGCTATTTCACAAGCAGAAATTGAGGTACTTGTGGGTGAGGTGGAGAAATGAAAGGAAGTGCTTTTGCAAAACAAATGAGAGAAAATCCAGAGTGGCACAGCGTTGCTGAAGCCGTCAATGCTGAGTTCTTCAGAGAGATCTGTGGTGGATATAAAAAAAATGATCCGATAAGGATTTCATCCCCAGACTCCCGGGTGAAAGTCACACTAAACAGAGATCTCCCTTGTCCAAGTAGGCAGGGCACATGATCAATCGGGTCACGGTGACAGGACACACACTGTCACAGACGCATGACATTCTGTCTCAATCTGTCCCCCTGCTGATTTTCTGCATTCCATATTCTGCACTTCAGGCTGTGTGTGTGTGTGTTTGCATGCACGTGTGTGTGTGTGTGTGTGTGTGTGTGTGCGCATGCGTGTGTGTGTGTGTGTGTGCGCATGCGTGTGTGTGCGCACGGGTGTGTGTGCGTGTGGGGGGTCTTGTTCTGTGTGAAAACGAAGCAGTACAAGTGATAATGCTGCAGGATTTCATAATTTTATCCTTCTCAGCAGCAGCACTGCAGGTGCTCTCCATGTTTAAAATGTGCGTAAGCAAGGTCCTTGGTCAACTTAAAGTTGCCCACATTTTTCCGCTACATTTTCGTTCATAAATCCCAAAGTTTGTGTGGAAAGTTGCTTACGCAGTTTTCCGACCCCATTTTGTGCGTTAGCAAGCTTGATAAATGAGGCCCCAGTTCATTAAGCCAATCAGAAAAAAGTTTCCTATATAAGGAACCCAGCAAATTGATGCAATTTGCTGGGTTCAAAAAATAACCACATCCTGGAGAGGATTGTGAAACCAAACCCATTCAAAAATGTGGGGGAGATTCACAAAGAGTGGACTGCAGCTAGAGTCAGTGCTTCAAGGACCAAGACACAATTTCAGCTGTCGCATTCCTTGTGTCAAGCCACTCTCGAAAGAGACAGCATCAGAAGTGTCTCGCCTGAGCTAAAGACAAAGTCAGTGATGGTTTGGGGTGCCATGTCATCTGCTGGTGTATATTGGGTTATCTGAGGTCAAAGGTCACCGCAGCTGTCTACCAGGAGTTTTTAGAGCACTTCATGCGTCCTGCTACTGACAAACTTTATGGAGATGCAGATTTCATTTTCCAGCAGGACTTGGCACCTTCACAGAGTGCCACAGCTGCCAGTACCTGGTTTAAGGACCACGGTATCCATGTACTTGATTGGTCAGCAAACTGGCCTGACCTTAACCCCATAGCAAATCTATGAGGTATTGTGAAGAGGAAGATGCAATACTCCAGACCCAACAATTCAGAAGAGCTGGAGGCCACTATCAGAGCAACATGGGCTCTCATATCACCTGAGCAGTGACACAGACTGATCGACTCCATGCCACGCTGCATTGCTGCAGTAATCCAGACCAACAGAGCCCCGACTAAATACAGAGTGCTGCACATGTTCATACTTTCAGTTGGCCAACATTTCTGAAATTCCTTTTCTAGCACTGGTCTTAGTTGTTATTCTAGTATTCTGAGATAACAAATTTGAGATTTTCATTCCTTATCAGTTATAATACTCAAAAATAAAGAAATAAACATTGAAATGTATCAGTCTGTGTGAAATGAATGAATATAATAAATAATGGACTTACTGAAATAAATCAACTTTGTGGTGATATTCTAATTTCATGACCAGCACTTGTAGCTGAAATGTGACTGTTGCATGCTGTAGGAGAAAGAACATCTAAAGCACCAATATGCATAAACCTTGAAGTGCTTTGAAAGAGAAAGCTGCAGTGCTGCTACATGGGATGGTTTGAGTTCTGGAGTTGTTCTTGGAGAGCAGGACTAATTGGTCCTGGCTTCCTCTTGCCCTTGTTGATTACAGACTATGTCTGTTTCCCTCAGACATATCTAATGGTGGCTGCAAAAGGAAATGATGGAAGTTCATGTTCACTGTTGCAAACAACACGTACAATATTTTTAAGACTGTGCTTTTACCTGCTTGCGGAAAAATCGATGCAGGAGATTGCGTCTGGGAGTGTCAGGAGTTCGGATCTGTTCCAGATCCTGAGTTCGGTTTCCGTTGGGGCCAAAAACATTAAGCTCCTCGAAACATCTAGTTTCTATGAGCTGAGCAAAGACACAGGGACACAGTGAGATACTTAGATCCTACTTCATATATAATCAGTGAGATCCGATAAGGAAATCACCTCATTCTGCCATGGTATGGGATTGCTTCCTGTGCTGAACGTGGCGTAGAATTCATTGTCCGTCTGGTCCAGAACTACTCCCTTTACCGGCAAAAACTCATCAATGTCCTGCACATCTTGGCAATATACCAGTCTGGGCTACAGGAACAACAAATGCTATGATAATATTTTATATTTTCAGAAACAAACTGGAAGTAAAACTTGTGTTTTTACCACCAAAGCTGTAAAGAACTTGTGCAAAGAAGTTTTCCTCAGAAGTAATAGTTCAGGATTTTCTAACAAATGTAGGAAACCGAGAGATATTAATGGTACAATTAAGGCAAAGCAGTTCGTTTGGCCGTATAGATTTGTCAAAAGCTTTCTGTAATTTGTAATATGATCCTCTGTCCTCATTCAACCCCGATGAACACTTTGGAGTGATTCATACATAAAAGTTCATGGAATTTACAGATCCAGTGGTTAACGAAGATGTCCCTCTTTCCAGTGACAAGATCTAGCTCCTCCTCGGGATTTCTCCAACACCAGATAGGACATAAAATGAGTGAGTTCTGGGTCTCATCTGGTGTTTATTCTTTGTGGAAAACCTCCAGAAGGAGACATCACCTAGAACTAAGTCAGCACAAACGGCGATGAAGATGCACCGAACTTCCCTAATTGTTAATCAGATAACTCACCAATCATTTTGCACCCAAACTTGGTGGCTAAAGTGTTTGTTCAAATATTGTCTTAAATTGAATAAGTAATGGCACACATGGCCTTCACGCGAGCACGTGGACAGCTTAAATGAGCTTTTGCATCCACCTGTGGATCCATCACCTGCAGAAAGAGCGTGAAAGCTCTGGTGCAATGCGGATTATATTGCAGATCAAGGCTAAGGCTTTGGTGATACCTGATGTTTGGGACACAGACACAAGGGGATCGTTTTGTTGAGTTCCTTTACTCTTTCAAGTAAAAGAAATGTGCTGAAAAACGATTGCAACCCAAACCCTGACACCTTTTAGCTTGCTAACTTAACTTAGCAAAATGATGGTCACATGGTGGCTCAGGGTTTAGAGTTTGCCCTGTAATCTGTGGGTGGCTGGTTTGAACCCAAGCATCATTTGTATCAGTTGTTGTGTCCTTTGGCAAGACCCTTCACCCTTCATGCCTGCTGCTGGTGGTGGGCCAGTGGAGTTGATTGCATACAGCACCCTCGCTTCGGTCAGTGTGCCCCAAGGCAGCTGTGGCTACGCTGTAGCTCATCACCAACTGTATGTTAATGTGTGTGTTACTGACTGTAGTGTAAAGTGCTTTGGAGTCTTCTGCCTTAGAAAAGGACAATGCAAAAGCAGGTCATTATTTTTGACTGGCAAAATTTGCTTCCAGTTAGAATTCAAAGGAGGAATGGAATGTTTCTTATTTGTGACGACATAAGTGAAGCTGAAGACAGTCAATGAAAGTGGAATTAAAAGTCACATTCAAAGTGTCTAACATATTTGGATTTGAAGTCTGGAAGTCTTTCAGCAGACTCTTGCCTCTACCATCACGGTCTGCAGAGTTCATATGTTTAAGGCGGACTGCAGTATCTGTGTCTTAGTCCTTCTGTGCCAGCTGCAGTGTGAGGAGATCTACCCATTGGGATCGTAAGTGCTGTGTTTTGCCTGCGAGCTGGTGGGTGCAGTTGTTCCCTGGGTGTTTCATTTTAGCTCTGTGCAGTCAGGAGTGTTGGAGCTGCGCCATTTCCACCTGTTACCTGCTGGTCTGCTCTCCTTGGTAAGCTGCATAGAAAACCTCCGGGAAGATGCCTGGTGTGTGTGTGCATTTGTGTGTGGGTGGGTGGGTGTGTGATTTTACAGATCAGCTGTGTTGTGTTTTTTCAGACACATGGAGTCACGGTGTATTGGGCGCAGGTGTTATTTTAGCCTGCTGCTTGTTTGGCAGCTGTTTTCACCCGGTCTCGTCTTGTCCTGGTTGGTGTCGTCCGGTCTTCCCGACTAAGCAAGTTGGCCAGAAGTTCTGCGCCATGGAGGAGCATGGAAGGAAGTACTCGGCTCCAGGGCTCAGCAATTTAACGATGCTAGAGGACGGGACCTTGTGCTGGATTACTTAAGCTCTGAGGAATCAGGTGTTATGCACAGGGTACTGGCTGCTGGCGTGTATTATCATATGGCTTTGCTATGTTTCAATGCTTATTCTTTTGTGTTTTGTGGTGTTTAGTTTCCTCACAACTGCATGCGTTTGTTTTCTTAGTTCCCCCAGCTGATGCCCGATGCCCTTCCCGCAAGAAGTTGGTGTTTTCCACACATATCCTGAGTCCTGGGGTTTGCTTTTAACAAACTATCAAAAAAGTAGTTTATTGTTTTGAAATCCAGCAGTGGCCTGGTGCATCACTGAGCCTTTCTTTCTGCTGCAAACAGTTAGAAATTTCAACTGGTGCACAAAACAAAAAGCTGGTTTAAGCCTTCTGCAGCAACATAGATGATCGTAGTTTTAAGGTACTTGCATCAGGTTTAAAGGGAGCCTCGATCACTCCTGCTTCCAGCATCCGGAAGTTGATCTGCTGAAAGAAGGGATGGGACTTCACTTCTTTCTCTCCTGATACCAGGCAGCCCAGTCTTTGTTTGGGGTCTTTGGTCAACAACTACAATAAAGAACACATGTTTGTAACCCACCAATGAGAAGACAGCTGTTTGACTCCAAACACTTCCAGGGTTACGGTGTTTTTGTGTTTTAGACACTTTGAACTGTCACTTTTAAATAAAGCAGATCGGCACTGAGAAGAAGACAGCGACTCGGTTTGAGCAGTTAAAGACTCACCTTGGTGCAGAGATTTTTTGCTTCATGGCTGAATTTCATACTGTACTCCTCATCTGTTGAAGTTATCCTCCTCTCCATCTCTGAGTAATTAGGATGCTCCTTTGGGGCTCTGAACGGAGATCGACCTGTAGTCATTTCATAAATCAGACAGCCCAGACCCCACCAGTCTGCACTCATGCCATATTTCTGGTCACTGATCACCTCTGGAGCTGTGAACAAAAATAAAGAAGAAACATTTTTACCTTTTAAACTTTTGACTTTACATTCTATAGATCCATGAACCAAGGGTTTAGAGAACAACTCAAGTTCTGGTTTTGATATGATTTTCTGTTTCAGTGTTTTAAGATGTTTTTGCCAGATTTGTCTCTGGTTACTAAAGTATAAGTACAACCCTTTCATCAATTCTTAATTCCTGAATGTCCCAGCTGTGGGAAAATAAATGCTCCTCTCCTCTCTTCTGAGATTTAGATTGACACTCAAATGAAGTTGGTGCTGAGTAACAAAACGGCATTGTTGGTTAACGAACTTTCTCTGACTCAGCTTTTGACACAGATACAAACTGATGTCTGCCCATATACCGTGCTTGGAGCTCATCAAAGTTTGTTTTCCTGGATATGGACCCAAAATGTCAACATTTTGTTCCTTAAACCACTTAATTCTGACTTCACCCATGCAGTACAGTGATCCAACATGTGATAGAAGACATTGTTCATCACCGAAGTGTTCTTGGATGGTTTGGAGAAGTCCCTCAGGGAGGATGTTTAGGGACCATTCTTTATTATTGGCTGTATTCTGAGGATGAACTGTGAGTCCATTCTTGTGGTTGAGAAACAACTCTACACATGAATGGTGTCAGGTTGCTTAGATATTGGCAGGACACAGGACTGGCGGGGGTGTTCATCGTGTCTACTCTGGGCTGTCCTGTTTTCAGATGACCCAAACAATAAAAAAGTCATCAATCAGAGGAAAGGACTTTACTACAGCTCACAGCAGTCCAATCCCCAAACCTTTAGCAGAATCATGGCTTGTCTCCAATGATTTTCTTGGAGAAAAGCTTCTTTGCTGCCTTCTTGACATCAGGCTGTCCTCCATTAGTGTTTTCCTCACCATGATGTAGATGCTCTCATACCTGCCTGCTGTCCTTTCTGAGAGGGCTCTGCTCTGGTGCACCAGCAGGATCCACTTAAAAAGAAAGTCCTGGCTGATGCTGCTGGACAACTCAACACCACTCATCTGAAACTTGTTGATAATCTGTTAAATAGTTGATTAGGCTCCGTCTCACTGACAGCATGTAAAGCTGTTTTTGCGCAAAGCACGTTTCTTTGCAGAAGGTGAACATGAAGAAAATTTATTTCAAATATCACCTTCGCTATTTCAACAGAAAAGAGTAACTTTGCACCAATTACGGTTCCTGTGATCCATCTTCAGACCACTCTACATAACTGCCATCTGAAAACTTAGGCAGCAAATAGGGATAAACACCCCTACAGTCTCACAAAATACAATGGAATAACTTCTTTTGTCACACTTTCATACTGAACACCTGAGATGATTTACATACCCATATAGTACAACGTGCCAACCCGGCCTTTCGCCTGGCGTCCATCAGACAACTTCACGGCCAAGCCCAGGTCAGAGATGCGGATGTGTCCTTGATGGAACAAGAACAAATCCACCAAACAGGTTTTACGTGTGACTTCTTTAGATGTTGTAATGCTCTGTGTCTTTCCTCTTCCCCTCCCTCCTGTAGCTGCAGGACTTGTTTTAGAGTGCATTTTCACAGCCCTCCAACCAGCTATATGTGAATAAAAGCATGCTAAGGATTCTCAACAGGAAGGGAGAAACAGGCTCAGAAATATTTCACGTTGGTTGACACCTCACTTGTGTGACACACACACACTTTTCACTTACTCACATGAGTTCCTTGTTTTAAAAGCCTGTCAAAATCTCATCCAAACCGTTTCCATCTCCTGAGAAAGACGACGCAGATGAGGAAATAATCTGGATGGCTGCATGAGCAACTGCTTGGCAGGACGCCCAAAGTCCTATGCAATCGCATCAGTCTGTCTAACTACTAAAGCTAAAAATAGCAACGTGAAATATGTGAAAATTTCACCTCAACGTTGGCTGGAATTTGATCTGTCAGCAAGTTATTTTTAGGACAGGTGTTTTTTTTACCTACCATTGTCATCTAGAAGAATATTTTCAGGTTTCATGTCTCTGCGAGGTCAAACATAGCATATCAAATATGAATGCCAAAAGCAGCAGATTTTGGACTGAATGCAGGTGGGAAAGGCGTTCACCTGTAGAGGATAGACTTCTGGTGGAGATGAAGTAGACCACAGCAGACCTCTGCAGCATAGAAACGCACTCTGTCTTCAGCTAAACCCTTCTTTTCCATTTGTTGTATGTGAAACTTTAGGTCCCCTCCATTCATCATGGTTAAAACCAAACACAACGTATTCTTGGTCTGATAAGCGTATGCAAGATTCACCTGGGAAGAGAAAGTAGGACATTATTATTCAAACAAAAACAACAGACCTGGTTGGTGGTTTTCATGCATGTGCTGCAACATGAACAATAAACCTGAGAAAAAAGTCAATGAACCCACAATGGAAGACTGACTGGTTTGAGTTGTAAAGTGATAGTTAAAGTCGCATTAGTCATCATCACACTGGTGAAATGCATTTCCGCATTTGACCCATCCCCGTGGGGAGCGGGGATCTGAGCTTATTTGAGCTTATTAAATAATGTTTTTAAAAGGTAAAATGAAATGAAGACAGGATTTAGTAAAACAGCTTTGAGGTCTCTAATGGATGTCTTCAGCAGATCTCAGTTGTTTTAGGAACTGTCCAACATTTTGAGGAATGGGCCAAATTCACCAACATGACAGGCTTTACAAGCTGAAAAAATGATTTTTTAAATAAAAAAAAGTAAAAATAATTTAATTGCAATACATTTTACTTTTACTTGCTCAGCAATACATTAAATACACTATGCAGTATTAAATGTAAAGACCAAAATTTATTGTTTTTAATTTTTTTTTAATTGATTAGTAGGATGCCCACTTTGTAAATGCGCCAATCTCGATGTAAATATCCACAAAGTTGAATGGATTTTTTCTTGATGATTGCTATTTTGTTTTTTTGTTGGTCATCATTAGTCATGTCTCATGTTTCTCAGCTCCACACTGCTCCATCACTGACAGCTTACAGAAGGTTTTATTGAGTCTTGGAGTCAACACTAAATGTTATTTAGTCAACAATAAATTTGTTATTGCTGCATTAACCTAATGGTGAGTTAGGAAGAAAAAATGATAAGAAAGTTAAATAAAGACCAGAGGAATTATTTTTTTTTACTACTATTGAACAACGCCTCTGCTCTGGGTTAAAACAGTTTTATGGTCTATATGTAATTGAGTCTGTCCAGTCAGTTTTAATTGTGGAGTTCCACAAGGATTGATGACTGGTCCAAAATAGATTTTACTTTTGTTTGACAGATTTGTTTGAATTTATTGTCTTTGTAGATGACAGATTTAATTTGTTGTATGAATTTTTAAAGGAACTCATATAGTGAGCCGAAAACTAAGAAGATGTCCTTTAATCTTTGTGTGATACACATAGAATTAGAAAACTAAATGTATGCTCTCTTGGAATCACAAAGTAATAGATGATTATTTAGATTTATTTCTAGGACCACTCTTTTCTCAGAATCTTATTATTTGACAATAAACACCACCTCCTTTTAAAAAACGATTAATAATATTATTATTTTGCATCTTGAAATGTGTGTTTTACTGATTCTGCAGGTAACATAGCTCGCAATTTCCCAGAAAACGTGGGTGTTCATAGCACCACTTTTTTTGCCTCATGTTATTTAAAAAAATCTAAGTAAATAATAACACATAACACTTAATACATCAAAATGTATATATCATATAAAAAATCAATACATTAATCACAAACAAACCCATCAGGCTTTGATACTGCCCCACCACCCCCCACCCCCACCCCACCCCCGCCCCAACCAACAGTGCTGACGAGGTTTTTCCTAATGAATAAACAAATTGTTTATTGTGTAGTGATGGTATATAGTGTTTGCCTCATGATCATAAGGTTGAAGGTTGCAGGTCCCCCCCCCCCCCCCCCCCCCCCCCCCCACACACACACTGTCGTTGTGTCCTCAGACACTTAACCCGCCTTGCCTCTATGATAGATGGCTCTATATCAAATACAGGCCATTTTTACCATTCTGTGTTACTTCTGAGATAAGGAGCCCCACATTTCTCATGCTGATTTCTGAGAACGGTTTTGAATGCAGAATGATGTGTGAAGGTAAAAGTCAAAATTTTACAAAAGTTTTCAAGCTTAGATGTTGTCATCTCACCACAAAGCGACTGTTCATCTCTTCGAGTATTTCCTTCTCATTCAGAGCCATGGACTCTCCTCGCCGTGCTTTCACGTGTGTCTTTTCAAGCTTCTTGCAGGCATACATCATTCCCGTGGCTCGTACCTGGCAAGCCCACACCTGCAAAGTATCATGAAAATAATCTCTGCACTATCATTGTAAGATGACAGGTGAGATAAGAATAAACAAGATGTTAAGATGAAACTTTCCTTATTTTTTCCAATGTTGTTGCACCGAGGAACAAATAGTGACAAGTTGTGTTTAATTGCGTTTAAATTATTTTTACCCAAAGATCAGTTCGTACCTGTCCACGTTATGTCTTGCTCATCTCATGATAACAGATAGAAGTAATAATCACTGCAGAGGAGAAAGTTCTTTGCCCCACTTGTAAGGAGTATTTTTTAATTTACCATTCCATCCATCCATCCATCCATCCATCCATCCATCCATCCAGCCAGCCAGCCAGCCAGTGGAGAAAACTCATTTTTGACCGCTTGTATCTGCAATCTCATTCTTTTGGTCACTACCCAAATTTTGCGACCATAGGTGAGGGTAGGAAACTATGATGCTCAAACAGTGAATCGAGAACTTGCCTTCTGACTCAGCTCTCTCTTCATCGTAACAGACTGGTACAATGCCCGCATCACTGCAGATACAGCACCATTTTCCCCTTACTTGTGACCAAGACTTTGAGATACTTAAACTCCTCCACTTGGGGCAGAACCTCGTCCCTGACCTGAAGAAGCCATTCTACCCTTTTCCGACTCCAGACCATGGTCTCAGATTTAGAGGAGCTGATTCTCATTCCAGCTACTTCACACTCAGCTGCAAACTGCTCCAGTGACAGTTGGAGATCACTGTCTGATGAAACCAACAGGATCACGTCATCTGCAATCGGACGGTCTGCCAATCCAGTGGAACTGCCCCTGATGTCCACATGACATTGCAGAGCCACATCAGCCAACACAGACCTACAACATCCAGAGCCTTAAGAAACTCCGAGCAGATCTCATCCACGGCTGGGGCCTTGCCACAGAAGAGTTTTTTGACCACCTCAGTGACCTCAGCTTCAGAGATAGAAGAGTCCAACCCAAAGTCCCCAGACTCCACTTCCCAACTGGAAGATGTGTCGGTGGGATTGAGAAGGTCTTCAAAGTACTCTGCCTACGGATCCACAACGTCCTGAGTCGAGGTCAGCAGCACGCTGTTCCCTCTATAAACAGTGTTGGTAGTGCACTGCTTGCGGCTGTAGACCAGATGAGATGAAATGTTCCATCGTCTCATCAGATCAGATGAGCACTCTCTAGGTGGAGTCACCAGTAGGAGCACTCTCTAGCGGGAAGTCAAGGGTATGAGCACTTTCTAGGTTCATCAACGCTGCTGTTAGAAGATGAAAATTAATTTAAAAGTCATTAAAGACACCAGTGAAAGAAAGATCTTACCTCCCCAAACCCTCCTTTACCCAGCAGCCTGTAGTGTCTGAAAGTGCGTTTGGTGATGGGCTGCCTTTAAAACAAAAGAAAATATGCTTAAATTATTTTTACCCAAAGATCAGTTCGTACCTGTCCACGTTATGTCTTGCTCATCTCATGATAACAGATAGAAGTAATAATCACTGCAGAGGAGAAAGTTCTTTGCCCCACTTGTAAGGAGTATTTTTTAATTTACCAGTCCATCCATCCATCCATCCATCCATCCATCCATCCATCCATCCATCCATCCATCCATCCATCCATCCATCCATCCATCCATCCATCCAC
>SSNQ01034598.1:701470-711552 GCA_006942095.1 Nothobranchius kuhntae
GACACTCTGTCTTTCATCAAGTATTGCAATAACAAGTGATGCATGTGTGAATATAAAGTTGTCCTTGATGTTCACGTGCTTCGGAGTTCCCTTCAGATGTGCAGACGGTGCTGATTAAAGAAGAACCAGATGCAGACTGGAGGCCTGGTGTGGACCTGCAGGACCCCGAGCTCCTCAGCATGAAGGAGGAAGAGGAGCAGTTCAGTGTGGTGATGGAGACTGATACAACCAGGACTTCATCCACCAAATTTCCATTGGAAAATGGGGAAGGTGATCAACAAACACCACCAGTAATGCATAAGTAGAGAGAAAACATAAAGCAAGGATGTCAAAGATAAATAATTCTGAAAGGCACAAGCTAAGATGTCCAAGAAAAGAGAATGACACCTGAAAGTGTGTGTGTGTGTGTGTGTGTGTGTGTGTGTGTGTGTGTGTCCCGTGAATGTTATTGTTTACATCCAGATAATAGTGCACAATGCAGGAGAGCAAAAACATAGTCTCCAGCCATTATCCAGAGCTGTATTGTTGATATTTAAGCTAAAATAAAAACTTAAGGATTTAGATATTACTCCTTTACATCATCTAACACATCTTTGTGTAGATGATCAAAGAGAAACATCTCAAAGCTAACTGTGTTTAGTGCAAAGCTTCCAGATCCGTTTGAATTTGCTAACGAGCTGTGAGATGACAGTCCTCAGAACTGGCAGCTGGACTCTACACCGCTGAAGCAACGGAGATGCAACCAGATCTCTTCTGGGTTGAGCGGGTTTATGTTGAAGGATCACCGAGTCACTATTCATCTTTGGAGATAAACAGATTCTCTGTTTATTTCTGACGAGTCAAGTAAACAGAAATGCAAAATGAAAAAGATTAGGGGCTACTTGCTCCAAACTATCAGTGTCCTAGTGGTAGAGTGTCCACCCTGGGACTGGGAGATCGGTGTTCAAATCCCAGTTGGGTCGTACCAAAGACTTTACAAATGGGACCCAATGCCTCCCTGTTTGATATTCAGTTTTAAGGGGTTAGATTGGGGGGGTTAGTTCCTGAGCGCAGCCACAGCTGCAGCTCACCGCTCCCCACAGGGATGGGTCAAATGCGGAGATGTGTGATGATGACTGATGGGACTTTAACTTCACAACACAAGAACAAATGGGCAAATCTCAGGAGGGACAAACTGTTCATAAATGCATAAATAAGCTACTTTTATATATTTGCCATCCCTGACGAGCTCCTTAAACAAATTGATTGACACCAAAAGCTGCCTGCTCCAATTTCAGAACACACTGTGTCTGGACATGTGGGACAGATACTTAATTGTTTTATTCTGTCATGACACTTTGGCTCCAACAAACTCTCTCTGTGGCTGTTAACCATTGCCTTCGGTGTATTTTATCAACTGGAAACCTGCCAAATTTAACGTTATCCTTTTTTCAGTGTGCAGCCAAGTGATGTCTCTGTTTTTCCAAGTTGTCTGAGTTTTTCAGAAGGATCTCTTGTCTTGTATGGGTTAAGTTTCAGGAGGCTTTGTTGACATCCAGCATTAGGTATTTATTTGTAACCTTCACCGCTAATCAGGGGAGGTTTGGATCATTATTATTTATTTATGTATTTATTTATTTGTATTATTGTTATGCAATGCAATCAGAAAACTTGTGTGAGCTCATGGAGAAAGAAAATACAACTTTGACTTTCAGACCAGGAGTTGTGTTTACTCAGCGACGTCTTCAATAACAAGTGATACATGTGTGAATTTAAAGTTGACGTTGCCTTTAATGTTCATGTGTTTCAGAGTTCCCTGCAGATGTTCAGACGGTGCTGATTAAAGAAGAGTCAGCTGAAGATTGGATGTCTGGTGTGGATCAGCTGGATGCAGAGTCCCTCAGCATGAAGGATGGAGATGAGGAGCAGTTCAGTGGGATGGAGACGGATACCACCAGGACATCATTTAATGCACTTTCTTTTCAGCCTGAGGAAGATGAACCCCAGCTGTCACTGCACTATCGGCTCCAAACAGAAGATCTTCCAGCCAGCAGGTCCACATACCAAACAAAAGCAGCAAGAGGTGGAGAGGGTTGTAAAGGTGCAGATATTACCAGGAACTCACATCTAAATCCTCATGAAGAGGATTCCAGCTTTTCAGTGAACAAAGTCAGTGAGGATGATGAAGATGACCAGGATGGGAACAATTCTAACTCTCGGCTGAAACTCTCGTCAGACATTGAGCCAAACGCTGAAGATGGCAATAAAGTGAGGAAGAAGAGAAGGTCTCCTCAGCCAGGTGTCACCACCGTTAACAAATCTTTTCTCTGCTCTGATTGTGGGAAACCGTTTCTCCACAAGCGCTCCCTTCAGAGACATCTGGCAAGTCATTCAGGAATTAAGTCTTCAAGAACTTTGGCTAACAAGAAATGTGTTGGAGAGAAGAAGAATGTAGATTCTCACAGGAAAGACCCGAGTGGACAAAAATCACTGTGTTGTGATTACTGTGGTAAAATATTTCACATGAAATCAAACTTAAACTCCCATGTGCGAATTCACACAGGAGAGAGACCATATGCTTGTGATATTTGTGGCCAACGTTTTAGCCAAAAGCCGCATTTAAACACACACGCAAGAATCCACACCGGAGAGAAGCCATTTGTTTGTGATGTTTGTGGACAAAGGTTTAGCCGAAAGACACATTTGGACAGACACATGAGAGTCCACACGGGACAAAAACCTTTCACTTGTGATGTTTGTGGACAAACATTTAGCCAAAGCACTAGTTTGAACACACACACAAGAATCCACACGGGACTAAAACCTTTTTCTTGTGAGATTTGTGGACAAAGATTTAGCCAAAAGACAAAGTTAAACACGCACATGAGAATCCACACAGGGCAGAAACCCTTCGCGTGTGATATTTGTGGACGGCGGTTCAGTGATAAAAGAAACCTAAATACACACATGAGGATCCACACAGGACAGAAACCGTTCGCTTGTAATATTTGTGGACAAAGATTTAGTATTAAGACAAATTTGAAGAGACACATCAGAATCCACACAGGAAGCAAAGCACTGAATTGACTCTGGGCACAAATGTGAGTCCACTCAGGATGAAAAAGAAAGCAGCTCCTAGACACTGATAAGACTTCACACAGAATTAAAGGTGCAATAAATAATAATTTTACAGTGAAACAATAATCCAAAAGCTAATGTCTCAGTCATGTTAGAAGGAAGGTTACCTTTTAACATATTTCCTTCTCAGACACCCCCAGGCATTGTCAGTCACTTTCCTGTCTCCATACTTCCTGGTTCCAGAGCCAGTCATATTTGAGCTCATGGTGTCGCCAAGTCTGCACCGGCTGCAATTTGTAATTTGATTCCTGCCAGCAAAGAGTGTCAGTGTTGTGGAAAAAATGCTAGCCAGTACAAGAACTGGCCCAGAAGTTATATCTTGTACCCCTAAGGAGCCAGAACCTCCTATTTGTTTTACTCTGATATCGGGTAAAGAAGACTAGAGGGTAACGTTGGGCAATTAGAAAAAAATAAATAGATCTAAAAATAACTCAAGCTACTTTTTTTCTATTACCAATAACTTGATATTGCAAATGTATTTATCGACTTATCAGCTTGCTGTGTATGACTCGTCTTTGCTCGTCAGTTGCTCAAAGAGGACTTGTTTGTTTTGATACATGGATTGCAGTACCCAAGTTTGACCAGAGGGTGTCATACTCCATTCACCTTTAATATTATGTGGTTTCAAGATTTGTTGTTAAACGTTCTGTGTTGTTTAAATATTTTAGTTCTAATTAATGTTTGTTACCATTTTTTAATTGTAAAAACGTTCTGAGTTTGATTTCTTTGAAAAGAAAATGTACATGATTTCTCTAACAAGAAACATGTTCGTGTATAGATTAGTATTACACTGCTCAAAAATTAAAGGGAGACATTAAAGAAACTAAATCCTACGCAATCCACTTTTTGAAGCTTTGACCTGTTACTAAAACTCGGCTAAATTGTCACAAATGGATAAATGTGAAGATGAGCCGACAGCTTTATAAATACCCTGAATTATTTAGCTTTTGAAGCATGTTTGTTTTGAGATATTTGTGGTCGCATGTCTTGGGACTTGCTTTTTTGTGGGTCTGAAGCTGAAACCAACTGTGTTCAACCATTAGAAGAGAAGGCGAGATGGAGACTTGATGCCCTCCAGTGGCGACAAGATGGAAATACACTATGGTCTATATACTGGAGAGCCCCTCTGTGCATGACTGGTTTTATTGATTTTAGCACATCTTTTAATTTTATTCAGCTCCATTTCCTTTTGAAGAAATGGATACAGTTGGATGTGAACTAATTTTTATTTAGGTGGTATCAATCTTTTCTGTCTCTTAGGCCACAGCAGTCAGTGAAGTCATTCCCCTTTTTTACTCTTTAATGACTGTGTTTGCTCCAAACCACATCAGTATGCAGTGAAGTGCATTGATAACACTTACTTGATCTGCTAACCACAAGACCTGGAGCTGTGCAGTGCATGCCTGTAAGCTGGTGTGATGCTCACCAACTCCATATAGACAGAAAAGACAGTGGAGATGCTGGCAGGTCCTGGGTCAGTCTAGACTACCCCCAGTGACTGATTGTCCATAAACACAACATCTGGCAGCTGAGCTTACATGGATAAGGATTTTAGCTGGCAGACACCAGTGAACAATCTTTAGGCTCTGATCCATCAGTGTTTATGCTTTCTTCAGACCTGGGCGGTTTACTGTTAGTACAGAGATCATAATGATTTTTTTCACTGTTACATTTTTAATTAGAAATGTCATTCTTGTGAAATTTGAGGTGCCCTTTCTACTAAATGTAGAGTTATCAAAAATAGTAAAAATATTCAGACCATTTACCTGACAAACGCGTAGGACCTTATACCCTGGCAGAGTACAAGCTTATCAATCCGAAACTGACTTAATGGCAAAATAAATCATTGGACCAGCTCTGTACCCTCAGCAGGATCCTGGAGGGTGCATGGGAGTTCCCTAAACCACTCATGTGTTTTGTGGATTTGGGGGAAGGCATTCAACTGTGTCCTCTGGGGAGCCCCCGTGGGCGGTATTCCAGAAGTAAGGGGTACCGGGCCCCTTAATACAGGCTGCTAGGTTCCTGTATGACCAGTGGTAGAGCTGGCAGCAATTTGGTCTTACTTCTGGTGAAAGCCGACAAGGCTGCTCTTTGTCACCGATTCTGTTCCCAACTTTTATGGACAGGATTTCTAGGCACTACAAAGGTCTGGAGAGAATCCATTTTGGTGGCCTATGAATTGAGTCTGCTTTTTGAAGATGATGTGGTCCTGTTGGCTTCATCAGAACGTGATCTCCGGCTCTGGCTGGAGTGGTTCGCAGCCAAGTGAGAAGCAGCTGGAATGAGAATCAGCTCCGAGACCATGGTTTGAAGTTGGAAAAGGGTAGAATGCCTTCTTCAGGTCAGGGAGGTCCTGCCCCAAATGGAGGAGTTTAAGTATCTCCGGGTCTTGTTCATGCGTGAGGGAAATATGGAGCATGAGATGGACAGGTGGATTGGTGCTGCATCTGCAGTGATGTGGGCGTTGTACAGATCTGTCATGGTGAAGTGAGAGCGGAGCCAGAAGTCTAAGCTTTTGATTTACTGGTCGATCTACGTTCCTACCCTCATCTATGGTCAAAAAGAAGAGTACCTCTGATTGCTTGGGACAATTATTACATCAGTGAGATGGGACCTGTAAATATCTGGAGAGCAATCTGTATAAAAGGAGGAAATAAAAATAAATGGTGCTTCAGAAATGTGAGGAGAGGAGTGAAAACAGGATGTGCAGGGAGAGAGTGTTATGGCAAGCTGTTTTAATATTTAGTCAACAGTCATGACCTTCATAACATTTATTAGGCAAACTGGATATGTGTTCCAGATATCCATTAGAACATTGTTACTGAAAAAAATGTTTCATAATCTGAAAAGTTCTTTCCAGATAGTAAGAGTCATTCAGTTTTAACCATCTTTGATGTTATGGATATTATAGAACATAACTGCATTATAGAACATAAGAATAATGTCACAGTTACTTTGTGATGTAACTAATTACTTTTACAGAGTGGTAACTGAGTTACTGACTCAATGACATTTTTGAAAAATTAATTTGTAACTGTAACTATTTACTTTTATAATGTGAGATGCCCAATGATGGTGGCCTCACATGCTCCATCCTATTTGGTTTGAGGAATTAATTTTGCTGACTGATATTTTGTATGAAATGGACCACGAGGCTTACCTTTAGTTTCTAAACACAAAAACGGGTCTGCTGGGGGTGGGGTGACTCAGACAAATGTGACTTTTTAAAGCTTCCCTTTCCTTCTTTAGTGATACATCAGCAGTTTGGAAAGAAGGCAAGTTCCATATTTACACACACACACACACACACACACACACACACACACACACACACACACACACACACACACACACACACACACACACACGGCTGCATGGTGGCGCAGTTGTTAGCACTGTTGCCTCGCAGCACGAAGGGTGCAGGTTCGAAACTCGGCTGCGGCCTTTCTGCGTGGAGTTGCGTGTTCTCCCCATGCATGCGTGGGTTTCCTCCGGGTACTCCGGTTTCTCCCACAGATCACAACATGCCCTATAGGTTATAAGTTGTAAGTCACTTTGGATAAAAGCGTCTCCTAAATGAATAAACATAACACACACACACACACACACACACACACACACACACACAAACACAAATACACAACGCTACCTTTAACATCTGGAATCATTTGAGGACAGATTTCACAGAGTAGTCAGATGAGCGGATGTGGTGAGTAACAGCTCTCTGACATAACACTCCTTTATTATACACAACATAATCATGTGCAGAGAAATAAATAGAGGCTCTTCATCATCCAGATCCACCAAAACCATGACTGAAGGAATAGCATTTTCAAATGTCAAAAATACTGAGGTTTTACAATGATTTTTGTCTTGATCTCGGTTCAATACTTCCTTTGTATAAAAGTGTCTGCAAGTACTAGTAGAGACACAAGTCAGTGACTCCGTGCAATCTGCTGGGTTTCCTTTGAGAGAAAACTTTTAACTAATTGAAATAATTAATTGAACTGCGTAATAACTGAAGGTGTGAGGTAACAAAGTTAAAATATTTTGTTAATGTGCTTTTGGGTATCTATACTTCACTCAAGTATTTATATATTAACAGACTTTTTACTTCTACTCCTTCCATATTAAAGTAGCCTCATGCTAAAGAGCTAAACCTCATTACTACTGCTACTACTAGATCACTACTACATGATGTCATCATTCCATGTTATCATGGAGACCTCTAAAAGCTAAGTGCCTAAAATCCTGACCTTATAGAGAAATTAAATTCTTCTGAGGGCAAAGAATACTTTCAGGAATAGAAATAAAGAGTGTTTATTTTTATCAATATACAAAATACAAATGAGTGACCTCAAACAAACAACCAAGTCATTAAAAACTATCTTCAGAGTAAAGAAACACCGGAAGTCCTGGAAGTGATGGTCGGGCCTTCACAGAGCCTTGATCTCAACACCATATAGTGGGATCACACGGAGAGACAGAAGGATGTGAGTTAGTTCTCCAACACGTTTAGAACACCTACCAGCCCGGTTCCTTCACTAACTGTGTTCAAGTATAGCTAGAAGAACTGTTGCTGTTTTGAAGATGAAGGGTGATCACACCAGATATTGAAGTGATTTAAATGTATATATATATATATATATATATATATATATATATATATATATATATATATATATATATATATATATATATATATATATATATATATATATATATACAGGTTCTTCAAAAAAATGATCATATTGTGATAAAGTTCATTATTGTCTGTAATGTACTGATAACATTAGACTTTCATATATATTAGATTCATTACACACAACTGAAGTAGTTCAAGCCTTTTATTGTTTCTAATATTGATGATTCTGGCATACAGCTCATGAAAACCCAAAATTCTTATCTCAAAAAAATAGCATATTTCATCCAACCAATAAAAGAAAAGTGTTTTAATACAAAAACACTCAACCTTCAAATATTTTTGTTCAGTTATGTACTCAGTACTTGGTCTGGAATCCTTTTGCAGAAATGACTGCTTCAATGCGGCGTGGCATGGAGGCAATCAGCCTGTGTCACTGCTGAGGTGTTATGGAGGCCCAGGATGCTTCGATAGCGGCCTTAAGCTCATCCAGAGTGTTGGGTCTTGTGTCTCTCAACTTTCTCTTCACAATATCCCACAGATTCTCTATGGGGTTCAGGTCAGGAGAGTTGGAAGGCCAATTGAGCACAGTAATACCATGGTCAGTAAACCATTTACCAGTGGTTTTGGCACTGTGAGCAGGTGCCAGGTCGTGCTGAAAAATGGAATCTTCATCTCCATAAAGATTTTCATCAGATGGAAGCATGAAGTGCTCCAAAATCTCCTGATAGCTAGCAGCATTGACCCTGCCCTTGATAAAACACAGTGGACCAACACCAGCAGCTGACATGGCACCCCAGACCATCACTGACTGTGGGTACTTGACACTGGACTTCAGGCATTTTGGCATTTCCCTCTGCCCAGTCTTCCTCCAGACTCTGGTACCTTGGTTTCCGAATGACATGCAAAATTTGTTTTCATCCAAAAAAAGTACTTTGGACCACTGAGCTACAGTCCAGTGCTGCTTCTCTGAAGCCCAGGTCAGGCGCTTCTACCGCTGTTTCTGGTTCAAAAGTGGCTTGACCTGGGGAATGCGGCATCTGTAGCCCATTTCCTGCACACGCCTGTACACGATGGCTCTGGATGTTTCTGCTCCAGACTCAGTCCACTGTTTCCGCAGGTCCCCCAAGGTCTGGAATCGGTCCTTCTCCACAATCTTCCTCAGGGTCTGGTCACCTCTTCTCGTTGTGCAGCGTTTTCTGCCACACTTTTCCCTTCCAGCAGACTTTCCACTGAGGTGCCTTGATACAGCACTCTGGGAACAGCCTATTCATTCAGAAATGTCTTTCTGTGTCTAACCCTCTTGTTGAGGGTGTCAATGATGGCCTTCTGGACAGCAGTCAGGTTGGCAGTCCCACCCATGATTGCGGTTTTGAGTAATGAACCAGGCTGGGAGTTTTTAAAAGCCTCAGGAATCTTTTGCAGGTGTTTAGAGTTAATTAGTTGATTCAGATGATTAGGTTAATAGCTCATCTAGAGAACCTTTTCATGATATGCTAATTTTTTAGAAGGACCTGTATATATATATATATATATATATATATATATATATATATATATATATATATATATATATATATATATATATATATATATATATATATATATATATATATATATACAGTTGTGGTCAGAAGTTTACATACACTTGTAAAAAATATAATATAATGGCTCTACTGAGTGTCCCGTTATTTCTAAAACTCTGATTTTTCTCTGATAGTGATTGGAACAGATACTTCTTTGTCACAAAAAACATTCATGAAGTTTGGTTCTTTAATGTCTTTATTATGGGTTAACAGAGAAAAGTGATCACATTTGCTGGGTCACAAATATACATACAGCAACATGAACTAGCAATTTTGGTGACTTAGAAACGTGTCAGTGAACTGAGCTTCATAGCATGGCCTCTTAACTTCTTGTGAGTGATTATGAGTGACTACAGCTGGTGACTTCTCTTAGGCCAGGTAAATAGGGCTCATTGGATACAAACGCCCACAAACGCTACAATGGGAAAGTCAAAGGAGCTCAGCATGGATCTGAAAAAGCGAATTATTGACTTGAACAAGTCAGGAAAGTCACTTGGGGCCATTTAAAGCAGCTGCAGGTCCCAAGAGCAACAGTGCAAACAATTGTTTATAAGTATAAGGTGCATGGCACTGTTTCATCACTGCCAAGATCAGGAAGAAAACGCAAGCTATCACCTGCTGCTGAGAGAAAATTGGTCAGGAGGGTAAAGAGTGAACCAAGAATCACCAAAAAGCAGATCTGCCAAGAATTAGAAGCTGCTGGAACACAGGTGTCATTGTCCACAGTCAAACGTGTT
>SSNQ01034598.1:730098-752571 GCA_006942095.1 Nothobranchius kuhntae
TTTTTTTAATGTCTGTCTTGCAGTTTTTTTCCACAGAATAACCTTCTGTGGTGTATTTTTGTTGTAGGTCGTTGGAACTAGTTTACCAGCGGTCTGGAAAGATGAAAGGCATTCCTTTGTATCGATTTGTTGCACCAAAGACCATGTTTGCTAATGGGACAGATTACACCCCCAACGAAGGCTTCTGCCCCTGCAGGCAGTCCGGTCTGCTCAACGTCAGCTCCTGCCGCAATAGTTAGTATATGTGTACAGTTGTGATACAAAGATCACTGGTATTTGTTTTCTTTATCTTTATGTTCCTCAGCAGTTTAGGCAAATATTTACTCTCAGAAGTTCACTTCAGTTCAGCTCATCTTAAATAATTAGAGCATTGATAGTTGGCACTTGGCATTAAATAAAAGGTAGGATGGAAAAGATTCTTGGCTTAAAGCAGCAATCAGGAGTCTTCCCCTTTTTCAGGCATTATGTATGATTTCCGTTTTTTTTAATCCATTGAAGTGCTCACCTTAACAGGTACTGTGATGTAATGAAGGCAATAAGTAAATTTTTTCTAAGCCTGTCCCCATCCCATTGAGCTCAATCAATTTGAAATGAGCGCTAATAGCATTAGCCATCCGCTTACATACACATGGTTATCACAGAGCATGAAGTGCAGAAGTGACTAAACTGATGCAGAGTTGGTGACATGGTAATGTGTTTTTATCAAAATATGTGATCAACCTTTGATTTGAATAAAACTGAAAGTAATAATCAAATTATTGGCTGCTAACACAGCTAATAGCTAACTTGGTCCATTTTACAGATATTGTGCTAAACATTGCTGTCGTAGTAAAGAAAGAAAGAAAATGAACTTTTATATAGTGCCTCTCAAGATCAAAATCACGAGGCACTTCACAAGAACCAAAAAAATAAAGATATAAAGATAAAAAAATAGTTAAAAAAAAAAATTCAATTACCAAAAATTAAAATTGTGATATTAAAATTTATGGAAAAGGAGAGAGCAAATGAATAGGAAAGAGGGAAACCAGATCCTGGGAAAGGCGGAATAGGTAGAAAGAGCAGAATAAGGAGAGGGTGGTGATGATGATGATGAAGGTCATACAAAAGCCAGCCTGAACAAGTGAGTTTTCAGCTGCTTTTTAAAGGAGATAACTGAGTCCACTGATCTCAGGCTCAGGGGAAGAGAGTTCCAGAGTCTGGGGGCCACAGCAGCAAATGATCTGTCACCTTTGGTCTTTAGCCTGGTGCTGCACAACCAGTAGGCTTTGATCACTGGACCTCAGGGACCTGCTGGGGGTGTTGGGACTGAGAAGATCACTAATGTAAGATGGTGCTTGTCCATGTAAGGCCCTATAGACCAGAACCAGGATCTTGAAATGCACTCTGACAACACATTCTCACACCCTAAGTGTCAGAAACAAACGTTTAGACAGCCACCCTCCACGTCAGACCCCTGACGCCAAAAGTGCCCTTTTTCGTTACTTATGTGCGAAAAGGGGGTTTCCCTTATTTGACTGCAGATCCCAATGCAGCGTAAAACTGATGTGATTAGATATCTGCTGATGCTGCACTGAACCAGCTCATTTAACCACCTAAACCTTAACGTTTCACTATTTACAACCTTCCCCTGTCCCTCATCCTAACCTTAACCCTCTTGCTACCTAAAAGTTACTCTCACTGTGATCAAGCATTTGTTTCCCATGCATTCTGACGCTGACAGTCAGAGTCTGACTGTTAATTTTCGTATTTGCCGCCCAAGGGGAACGTTAGAACATACCATCAGGTGAGGGGGAGGTTTACAAATACCCTCTACTTTTAACCTCCACCGTGGTAGTTGAAACTTCCCCCTCGCGTTGGCTCGGTCCAAACTCTACCAATGACGAGGCGGCTCCCGCCGTTCACTTCATAGAGCCGGCTTTTAGAGCGATCGACACATCACTAACGTGTTCGCTAGCAAGATGGTTAAGGTTAGGATAAGGGTGAGGGGAAGGTTAAATAAGAGGATAAGGTTAAAGTGAGGTACAATTAGCTTGTTTGGTGCCCTGGCTGCGGACATCCCATCGCATTAGTGTAACGCTGCATTGGGATGCAACGGTAGCGGACATCCCATCGCGTCAGTGTAACGCTGCATTGGGATCTGCAGTCAAATAAGGGAAAAACCCCCTTTTCGCACATAAGTAACGAAAAAGGGCACTTTTGACGTCAGGGGTCTGACGTGGAGGGTGGCTGACCAAGCGTTTGTTTTTGACGCGCTGGGAGTGAGAATGTGTTGACTCTGAAGGTGACTGGCAGCCAGTGAAGCTGGTGGAGAAGCGGGGTGATGTGGGTGTGTTNAGATCCCAATGCAGCGTAAAACTGATGTGATTAGATATCCGCTGATGCTGCTCTGAACCAGCTCATTTAACCACCTAAACCTTAACGTTTCACTATTTACAACCTTCCCCTCTCCTTCATCCTAACCTTAACCCTCATTTAACTGATGCGGCACCGAACCAGCTCATTTAACCGCACCTAAACCTTAACCTTTCACTATTTATAACCTTCCCCTCTCCCTCATCCTAAACCCTCTTGCTACCTAAAAGTTACTCTCACTGTGATCAAGCGTTTGTTTCCCCTGCATTCTGACTCCGACAGTCAGAGTCTGACTGTGAATTTTCGTATTTGCCGCCCAAGGGGAACGTTAGAACATACCATCTGGCGAGGGGGAGGTTACACATACCCTCTACTTTTAACCTCCACCGTGGTAGTTGAAACCTCCCCCTCGCGTTGGCTCGGTCCAAACTCGACCAATGACGAGGCGGCTCCCGCCGTTCACTTCATAGAGCCGGCTTTTAGAGCGATCGACACATCACTAACGTGTTTGCTAGCAAGATGGTTAAGGTTAGGATAGGGGTGAGGGGAAGGTTAAATAATGGGCCATTTCCATCTGTACCGGGTCGGCCCGGGCCGGGTAGCCCCAGTCGGCCCCAGCCTGGCCCGGTTGATTCCACACATCCTTGTCTTAAGCCCATGTGGGCTGATTCTACCCACCAATCAGAGGCTTGCTCTAATGGAAGGTGTGAATTTGCTGTCAGCAGTGGGTGTGTTGGCCCTGGTCGGCCTGAAGCAGACCCCCTCGAGAAGAGGGCTGAGAATGAGCCTTGGTTGGCCCGGAAAAATACCAGGCCACCCAGATATGTAAACAACCTACGCTACCCGGCCCGGGCCGACCCGGTACAGATGGGAATGGCCCATAAGAGGATAAGGTTAAGGTGAGGTACAATTAGCTTGTTTGGTGCCCTGGCTGCAGACATCCCATCGCGTCAGTGTAACGCTGCATTGGGATCTGCAGTCAAATAAGGGAAAAAACCCCTTTTCGCACATAAGTAACGAAAAAGGGCACTTTTGACGTCAGGGGTCTGACGTGGAGGGTGGCTGACCAAGCGTTTGTTTTTGATGCGCTGGGAGTGAGAATGTGTTGACTCTGAAGTTGACTGGCAGCCAGTGAAGCTGGTGGAGAAGCGGGGTGATGTGGGTGTGTTTGGAGGATTTGGTCAGAAGCCGAGCACAGGCATTCTGAACCACCTGTAGACGGTTCAGGGAGGTTCTGCTCAGACACGTGAAAAGAGAGTTGCTGTAGTCAAGTAATTCACAACTGAGCACTGAGCCCATATTCACAACACATGTCTACATTGTGGAAGATCTTTTATGAGAGATTATACTGTTGTTTTCAAGATTTGACCAAATTTGCTTTAACTGTCAACTTAAGATGATCTTTTCTTTTAAACTGTGGAATCAAAAATGATGTATTTTCTTTCAGCGAGTGCCAGCTTTTAATTTCCCTTTATTACAACAGCTTAAGTACCGGTAGTAATAAGTTGTCTCCTTTAGGCTCTTTCACATGGGGAAAACAAGCAAAGACAGGGAAAAACTGTTTACATGCTCTCTGAGTAAAACTAGCAGGAAATGTTGCCTCTAGACGACACTGTGCCATAATGAATTTGTGAGTTTAACCTTGGACTGTATGCAGGCCGAAGTCTGTACTGTTGCAGTAGCTGCAGAGTGGCTGATCTAGATGAGGAGAAATGTTCAGTGAGGAGTGTGTGTGTTGTCCACATAAATAACAGTACCTTTCCTTTATTTAGATGCCCCAGTCTTCATCTCCCAGCCCCACTTCTTTAATGCTGATCCAGTGCTACAGGACTATGTGTTGGGTCTTCATCCCACTGAGAAGGACCATGGCCTCTTTATTGATATCCACCCAGTAAGTCTGCGCACACCTCTGCTCACACATAGCAAAATTTCCCACAGCAGCATTTACTGAAGGGGTTAAAGTCAGCGGTGGAGNAGGCTGGAATGTTTTTCTGATTGTGTAACTGAGGGACGTGTTGCAGGAAAAAACTGAGTCTAAACAATTAAATTAGAATCTTTTCAGATGTACCTTTTCCTCAGATACTTTGCAGCACTTGGCTCTGAAGGCCTCACATGCCCACCTACACTTGACTTACAGTGTATCTAGAACAGGGGTGTCAAATATGCGGCCCGCAGGCCAGATCCGGCCCGCAAGCGGGTTAAATCCGGCCCGCGAGATGGTTGTGTAAACTTTATTTTCATACTTTACAATGTAGAGTGAAAATAAACTTATCAGTGTGAGCAAGTTTTCTCTGTAATGAGTATAAATAAAACAAAGCTGCGCTCAAGGCTCACACAAGAACTTGAATCACATCCTGAAGTTGGCCGCCACTCAGGATGTGACTTCTGATATTGATGTGCTGGTGAAAGCTAAAAGATGTAAAGTAAAATGAGTCAAATATACTTTTAAGTGCTACATGAAACTGATCTTGCCATGTGATCTGTAAGCTCTTTGAATCACTAAGGAATGTTTTTTTTATTTGTTGATTTTTTGATTTTATTTTATTTTTTTCAAATTTTCAAGTACACTTCAGGTGTTGTACTTGTACTATTTTGGATACACTGTCCTCAGGCTCCAGCTTTGTTTTATATTGATTGTATTAAAACAAAGAAAACAATCTGAAGTTGTTTTTTAATTTACCGGTCCGGCCCACTTGGGACTAGATTTCCCTCAATGTGGCCCCTGAGCTAAAATGAGTTTGACACCCCTGATCTAGTATTTCCAGGTGACGTTATTTAGCTCTGCTGCCCATGAGGCTTGTTGTGATCTTTAGCAGAGGTGGACTGATTTCATATCAGGAGCTAATTTGTGCAATTTCTTTATGGTAGTGTCTAGATCAATTTAGGGATCAAACGCTTGTCACCTTTGTCAGGAACATTAAAGCCCTTTTAGAAGGCCTTACTGTTGCTTCTTCAGTCAGCTCAAAAACCTAGAAAAGTTCTTCCTGTAGCTTCATTAAATGGGAAAGCTCACTTGCTAACTGATGAGCTAGAACTTTCAACGCTTTTGAAGGGTAAATGTTGTCTAATTGCAACCACTGAATTATCATGAAGTCAGAGTGGCTGATGAACAGGGGGAATAAAGTTGAAGGTGATGCATGTATATGTTTATGAGGAAGTCATAAGAGAAGTCCCTGGTTATGTTTTTACTGCAGTGCAGTAACATTGTGTACCAATTACAGCACTGATAAGACGGACCACAAGTGATTCAGCTCATTTTAAAGGGATAATGTAGCTCTACCTGTGTAAGCCTAACCTGCTCTCGTATCTTCGGGCAGTTACATGTTTTGTGATAAGGTAATTGGAAATTGGGCTACATACTTTTAATTGTGGCAGTTTGAGAGATAAGGGTTGTAAAGAACTTTCTGTGGCTGCAATAAAAAAAAAAAACAAAAAAATGGACAGCATTGTCTTTGTGATCCACAGCTGACATTGCAAGAAGGATATGCCGAAATGAGTAAATTCACAAACGCATGGTTCATATGGGGGATTCTCTGCTGTCATGTTGTAACATTATAGGTAGTGTGCCATCTTGCTTTTAGCTTTTCAGCTCTGCTGTCTTTGCACCATCTCTCCAGCTGCAGTACTGTTTATCTTGGTCATCTCTCTGGGCACGTGTGAAGGCTTTATCATAGCTACATGTCCACATCTGAGCACTGAAACCATTGTTTTTGTATAACTGGCATCGACCGGATCTGCACTGAGCTATCACATTTTTTGTTGGAACATTTTAGACCTGTGGAATGTTTTTAGAAAGTTTTCGGTGCTATGATGCTGATGTTTACTTTAGTTTAAAGAGCAAGTCACCACCTACAATAAACTTACTTCACTCCCACTTCATGTTTGAAAAATGCAACAAATGCTGTTGCTTGGCAGACCGAGAGGGCGGAGCCGCTAACAAATACACACACACACAGGCTCACAATGGCATTATGACATCATAATCTACCAGATGACATCATAGCATACCTCTTAGCCAATAGCGGTGGCAGATTTAAATTCAAATACAGTGCAGAATTTTTCCCTGACGACGGCGCAACACTGACAGTTTTAGGCAGAATATTTGAATTTTAACCAAGATGCACTGAACTGCCAAATTATTGACTACACGTGTCTGTAGCATGATTAGACACTCCTTTATATAGTTTATCAGCAAAAAAAATGTGATTTGGGGGTGACTTGCTCTTTAAAGATACTGCAGGACTTGTTAAACCAGAATGCGTGAGAGCAAAGTAACACATCCCTGTGTGACGTGGAGCTGTAGGAAGTTTAATGGCTGGTGTCGCCTGAAGGCTTTCTCATTAGAGAGCTGTATATTTATTAACCTTCATGGTTCAAGGATTATGGTTTTCTCTGCATTGTTGAGGAACAGTTGCTGATGATTTTTCCATACCAAATAGCTGAACCATTAAAAAGATCCTGTCAAACACCAGGATTTCCTCCTTTTGTTTACTCTGATAATTTTAGACTACATTTGGAGTTTTTTTGTCCAGCTGTTTATTAGTTATGCATAGGTAGAAAATTGCATGTGAAAACAGTTTAGTTTGCCCTTGTGAGTTCTGTGTGTTTGTTTACAGCTAACGGGTGTCCCTCTGAACGTGTCCGTCCGCCTGCAGCTCAACCTTTACATGAAGAGAGTGCCAGGAATTACGTAAGGATGATTGTCATTGTCCCATTGAAAATTTAATACTTTGCTTCCAATTTAAAACGAGGCTTGTAAATATGTCCTGCTTCTTTTAATTCACTATATCTAATTGTGGCTGTTGTTCATCTTGTAGAGAAACTGGGAAAATTTCTGAGGTGGTGATGCCAATGCTGTGGTTTGAGGAGGTAGGCTAATGACAAAACCATTTAAGGGTTGTTTACTATGTCTTCATGTAAGTTGCTTTAATTTATGCAACAAAACAAAACAAAACTTCAAAGTGAAAAGCTGATGATGACATATTTGAGATAAATTGACCAAAACTGCAGAGTTCAACCCAACCTCTGGTCTCCTGCGGAGCTGCTTGCATTTACAGTGAAGATGAAAGTATTAGTTTCCTCTTTCGGCATTATGGGCTCGACACACGGGAGGCAACATCGCCTCTCCTCCATTCATTTTCAATGAGACATGCACGACAACGCGATAATCGCGGGTCTCTCTCCTACTAAGCGAAACGCGAAAAACGTGCGTGTGAAATTTTGCACTCGTGCACGTGCTGTGCACGGACGACCCAGCGACGCGATCCCAGAAAGTTGAAACATTTTCAACTTTTCATCGCTGTCGCTCGGACGAGGACCAATCAACGGAGGTTTCATTCACTGACCAATGAGCGGACAGGATGCTCCGTACACCTCCGAGCAAACATGGAGGAGAAGTTGATTATTATTATGTTTTATATAGTAAAATCAGAAGTAAGATTTCACATAACTCTAGCAGCACATTGTGAAACATCATATCTACCACTTTATTAACTCTGAACCACTTAAATAACCCTAATTCCCTCCAACCTGACACAGCCAAACAAAACAACGGAAGTTTCGATTTCACCATGGAACAGAACGCGTAGACAGCTTTGCCGCTGCCGCGGATCGCCTCCCATGTGACAGGTAATAAAAGCAACAGCGACAAACTTCGCTGATCGCGGTCGTTTGTCACCTCCCGTGTGTCGAGCCCATTAAAGTGGCAGTGTGCAATTTCCTGCCGCTAGGGGGCAGTACATACATACATTTCAGGGTAAATATTATTACCTGTGGAGCAGAAAGCATGTGACCTTGGCGTGACTCTGCAGACTTTGATGGTCCTTCAGTTAATTCCATCAAAAGAACGCAATGCCAATGCTTGTTTTCTGGCGATGTAGTTTCTGGATCTGTTCTGAGTCTTTCGCGAATGATGTCGTCATACTACGGCAATACTGCCTGGCCAAAATATATTGCATCTCTTTTCCAACTCTGTTCTTTGTTTTTTGGAAAGAGTTTCGCAGTTTTGTTGTTTGTGTTTCTTACTGCCTAATGATTTTGAATGTGGTAGCATAACATCCGTAATTTGTACATCCAGCCAATCATCTGGGGCAACGTCATTGACGGGCGCAGGACCCTGACCCTGAGAAGGAAACATGGCATCTAATATGGTGTCCCCCGATGACACTAGTCCCACACCCTATGTACTTTAGACCCAATTTTTATGGTTATATGGTACGAAGCCGCCAATATTTTTCAACAACTGGACATAATTTTATTCATTTTCAACAACGTTTAGATGGATATTTCCAGTGATTAATGGTAAAAAATACTCATTGTCTCTTTAAGTTGAACAAAGATGTGAACAGAACCACCCAGGTGAGGGTTTACACATTCATCACTCTGATGTTAAAATTGCAGGCCTCCAATATCACACATAAAATGTAATCGGGTATTACAGAGGTCTTGTTCAGACCACATGAATCAGTATCTCACTACCATTCTGTATGTCCCAAAACAAAGAGAAACTGTTAAAATCTAACTTTTGGAGGTTTTCTTTTGATTTTTTTTTTCAAGACATTTTCATCATTATACAGCAGCAGGATGTTACCGGACTGTCACACAGGAAATGATTTCTACAAAACTGGAGCTAATATGTTAAGCAAACAAATAGCTGATAGTTTAAGATGGTCCATAATGTTGACACCAAGCTAGCGAAAAGACCACGGCAGCATTCTGCCAGTTACCGGTGGTTCTTACGGCTCGTTTTTTTCTTCCACTTAATCTAATATCATTTCATATTTAACTTTTAATTCACACTAAAAGAAGAGAAGCCTCACCTTTTACTCCTTGAAAAATACTTTCAGTGTTTTGGATTGGGGTCCTTCACAGTTGTCCACAGCATCAGGCTGCCCGCAAATCTGCCTGACTTTAAATCAGCTCTACTACTGGCAGATGATCAAAAAATGTTAATCACCCAACCAATAAATTGGTCGACCCCTAAAGGAAATCAAAACAATGTCATGGAGCAAACATTATAATTTAGGTTCTAGGTAAATGTCGGTGATTCTGATGTTTTTGCCAGCAGAGAAGGCCTTGCTGGCCCTGACACCATACCACTGGTTGTATATAAATGCAAGCGTTAGTATATTTTTCTAAAGACCAAATGTGGAGTGAAATCTGTTTTCTTTTCTTCCACCACAGAGCGGGTATATAGATGGACCAGTCCTCACTACGTTCCACAACAACCTAGTTGTTCTACCTGCTGTGATGCAGTACATGCAGTATATCTTCATAGCTCTTGGTCTGGTAACGATTATAGTTGCATCCTTGGTGCTGTACAAGGCAAAGGTAAGTCACCCCCACACGCTGAGGGGTGGTAGTGTTCGGCTGCATGTAGCATGCTGCACAGTTCTGTGCATAACCTAGAGCAGGAGAGGCTGCACTGGGAATCCTCAACTGTATAACTAGCAGCAGTTCCATTAAAATGATGTAAACAGTGTAAGTAAGGATAAACTCATCACCAAAATCAAATTCCTTTTGATTTCTCACTCTGCCTCAGTAAGGCCTGCTAGGACTGAATGCAGCATTTTCATGTAAAGACAAAAATCTGTTAAATTATATTTTTATGAAAATAATTGTAAGAGAACTGCTTTTCAAAATGTGTAATTGAATGCATGTTCTAAAATGATCATTTTGAGGATCTCTGTAGTCTCTCCTGCTCTTCCATCATGTGTTTGCTCACAACTCTGTCTCTGTACTGAACTCCCCGGTCAGGACGTCTGCTTGTTGAGGCCATCGATATATATATATATATATATATATATATATATATATATATATATATATATATATATATATATATATATATATATATATATATTATTTTATTCCTTTCAACTTACAAATTTTTATTATTATTGGCATTATCGCTAAATTTTCTGACTGCATTGTGAAACATGCTGTTCATTATGTGTTCTGCACTAAACCAATGTAAAAAAGTAATGTTGAGTATTAGACTCACTTGAATACAAAACAAACATGACAGCAGTACCCTCATCGACACCAGAATGTGGTCGTCATTCAAATCCCTGTATTATTTAATAGGAATGTAAAAAGTCCTAATGTCTGTGTTTGCAGCGGTCTCGTAAATCAGTGTTCTCCACGGTGATAGAAAACCCCGGGGTTTGTAAAACAGTCTCATATGAACGATTATTTTCAAATGATTATTTTCCTGATTCAATCTAAATGATTAGATTTTTAAACTTTGGGCCTAAAGTTTGGGGTCATGATTTTTCCCTCGATTTGATTCAATTTATTTTAAATTACTCCACCAATCTTTTTTTATGTTATCTGAGATTAAAATAAATTTTGATGAAAATTTGTCAATTTTCTGCAAACATGGTGAAACTGATTGATGCTTTGTGTTGTAAAGGGTGCACCGCAGAGAAAGTCCTGCACACAAGGAAGTCAAACATCCTTGTAACGTTTTTAGACCCTTCAGAGCCTCCATCATAACTTTATGTGTCATTTGTCTCTGACTGCTGCAGCCATGTGCTGCTAGCGTTAGCTGGTTATTTACAATCATCGTATGGTTTCTGAACGCTTGCTTTTTAAAATGACTCACAACTGATAGTTGCACTTTTAATTGTGATTAAACAAATTCCAGCAGCAGAGCAGTTAGAAAGTCTGAAAACAAACTTCATCTGCTTAATCCTTAAAGTAGTTTTTTTGTCGTTTAGCTTCATATTTTGTTGCATTTAAATTAGAGAAAGGAAGCAAGAATTTCAGTACATCTGTTACCTTTTTTTATTATTAATTTTGTGTAGAAACAAAAACATACATTTTTTTCTGAACACCACTCTGAGTAGACCAGCATCAGTAGGTTTAAAACATGTTTCTGGTCTGGAGTTTGCATCAGTGGGTGAGACCTGTTTGGCATCCTCTCTGCAGGAAGAAACAAACATGAAAGACAAAGGCAGGGATATAAAGGAGGAAAATAACCTGTGGGAACAGATGTAAAGTCACTGAGAAACGATTCAAAGAAATTCTTTCAGTGATCTAAAAGTGCTATAAATGCTGCCCACATACATCACTAGCTATCCAGAAGTGGGTGCTTATGCAAACAAGCTGACATTAATTCAGTGACTGAATTAACCAATTGCATGTCCTAGTAAATTACTTGCATGCCTGACTTGATTACTACCAGAAAAGATTCCTTGCATGATTCTCTCAATAATGAACATTTCTACACATCCACCCTCTAAAGATGACTCCCATAACAATCTGAATCATTACAGCAAAATACCCTCTTATGTTTTCTAATTGGCCCTTTTGTAAGGCAGTTTGGTCATCTTTTAGGCAACCGGTTATGGGAATGTAAAAGACTCTCAGGAGAAAACTATGGGTGTCTCAGGTAGGTTCACACTCAGGCATGCATTCATCAGAACAGTGCAACTGATAACTCATGTTCAAGTCATCAAGGAGACCAAAAACACTTGGTTTTGTCTGGTTTGTCTTGAAAGGCATGACTCTTTTTTATTTATTTATTGTGTGTGTGTCACTGTCATCTGTGTCATGCTGCATGGATATGTACAGATTTTTGCTCCTTTCTTGGTAACACTGAAACTGACCCAATCAGTCTGGTGGGATTCATGGGCTGGTGTAACATTAGAGACCAAGGATACAGAGCTAGTCGGTGCTGTGAAATTAGTGGAGAGAATGATACAGTAGGATATAAGATTTACAGAAAGTGTGCAATAGTTGTTTAAACAGAATAAGGCAGGTGCATAAATTTGGGCTCCACAAAAAAGAAATTAACTCAATATTTAGCAGGTCCTCCTTTTGCAGAAATAACAGCCTCTAAACACTTCCTATAGCTTCCAGTGAGAGTCTGGATTCTGGCTGAAGGTATTCTGGACCATTGTTCTTCACAAAACATCTCTAGGTCATTCAGGTCTGATGGCTTCTGAGCATGGACAGCTCTCTTTAACACACACCAGATTTTCAATATTATTCAGGTCTTGGGACTGAGATGGCCTTTCCAGAATGTTCTACTTGTTCCTCTGCATGAACGCCTTAGTAGATGTTGAGCAGTGTTTAGGGTTGCTGTCTTGTTGAAAGATCCAGCCCCGGTGCAGCTTCAGCTTTGTCACTGATTCCTGGAGATTGGCCTCCAAAATCTGCTGATATTGAGGGGAATCCATGTGTCTTTCAACTTTAACAAGTGTGTGTGTGTGTGTGTGTTTGTGTGCGCGCGTGCGCGTGTACACCAATGTTCTTTAAAAATGCGTGTAGGACACAGACACATGGCTCAGATCTTTTGCTGCAGCTGTAAACACAATTTTCTGTAATAATTAGGAGCATGAAAGTAAAGAAGTTATTCACAATACTAGCAACAGCAGCTACCTTGTTGTACGTGTAGAAGTGACGTATGTGAAACACAGTTCTTCACTGTCTGGAGGAGAGGATTTGGATTTTCTGTAATGATTTATGACAAAAGTCCTTAACAAAATGAAAAACTGAACCCAGTACATGTTTATATAGATGGTAAAGTAGTTATTCTGCATTTCTACAATTTTAATGCCGAGTCTGGCCAATACCTTTAACTTGAACTGAGCCTGTTGTCTTCCATTTCCTCAATATGTTCCTAACTCTGGAAACAGCTGAACTCTCTGAGACAGCTTTCTGTATCCTTCCCCTAAACCATGATGGTTGTTTTCAGGTCATGTGAGAGTTGTTGTGAGACCCCATGTTGCTAGTCTTCACCGAATATTCAAAGAGGAAAGAAGCTTACGATTGGCCCCTACTCTCTCATAACTGGAATCACCTGTGTGTAGAGGTCAAGGGTCACTGAGCTTGCCAAATCAATGTTGAGTTCCAAAAGTTTTTGAATCAGTAAAGTGACAACAGCTCCTAAACTTATGCACCTGTCTAATTTTGTTCAAACAGTTACTGCACACGTTCTTTAACTCGTATACCTTTTGTTTCACTTATCATATTTCACTGTGTGTGTCTCCTATATGATGTATTTAACTGAAAATTTTTATTGGGAAAACCAACGTTTTCTACAGGAAAATCATGAAGACTAGCAAGGCTGCCCAAACTTTACACCAAAATCAGGACAAGACTCCTAAAACTTTAGGACCTTGCAGTTTTTTCCCTCAGCTTTATTTACTATTTAATTCATTCATTTGTGAATGACGCTGTTTAAGCTATAAAGTAGCGGTAAGCAAATATAAGTTGGTTAAAGCTTTTCATGTACATTAATTAGGCTTTTTAAGTGTTGGTCCATAAACGTGACTCTTGAACTGTTCCTCCAGTTTGACATTTAATAACACTTTTCTCTCTGGTTCTGTGACAGAGTGAGACACGTGGAAGCAGAGCAGCACCGAGTGGAGACGGGAGCACTGCAGCTGAAGAACGAACCCCCCTGCTGCAACACAACGCAGAGCGACTCACACACACATAAAACACTGCTTGTATCATGAACTGAAACATTTCTGCTCAGTATGTTTATATTAAAACACCAGTGCTGTATTTAAACTGTAATGTTTACAAGGAAGCCGAAGATAAAAGCTGATTTGACGGTTTGTTACCAAAGGAAAAGTTAATTATCTGTAGTGGTAACAGCTTTAAATGTGTTCGTTTGACTGTGATTGTCTCTGCTGAGCCAAAACATTTACATGTTTCTCTTCATTAGGAGGACTAGAGATCTACTGTAAAAATAATGATTTGTTTAATTTTTATATATCATTTTTTTACTTTGAAAACAAGGGGAACTATCAAGAAAAATGTATTTGTTTCACCAGAATTGTGCCTTCATCTCAAAGGAAATCTTTCCCTATCAGAGCAGATTCAGAATCATGTTTTTAGATGCACTGATTATGAAGATAGTCTATAATGTGTTTTTTGTGTTCATCAGAGGTTTGCACAGACAAGTCAGGAGTTCAGAGTCAAGCAGAACAAACACTCCGCGTGTAGTACTGTCTTCTGTAATACTTTAAATTGTGAGTGCTGTTTCTCAGGCACCTTTTCTACTGAGAAAGTGTATGAATTAAAGAGAGTGAAGGTAATGAAAACTCATCAAGGCGGACCTGTGATGTGGGTAAAGCGACCTGGGTTGAATTTTCTCTCTGGCTACTGGGACAGTCTTCATCTACCCAAAACAAAAGTTTGGAATGAATGGATGAAAATTTTGTGCTTATGAGAGGACTTCAAAATGTTTAAAATAAATGATAAATAATAGGAAATTAGTGGGCTGCTGATGCAGTTAATGTCTGAAGTGTCAGAAAGTAAAATATTATTTGTAGCTAAAAAGACGACTGAACAGCAATGGAAAGCTCTGTTGCTCATAAATTTAACCTATTGTGTAAGAGAAATGACTTAAATACCATGGAGGGATAGACCAATAAAGCAGGCCAATATTTACCATTTTTATATATCAGCATATACCTCTGTAGTAGAGCCAGTTTATTCTTTAACACATGCCACTGTGCTGCTGCTGAATTTAATTTAAATATATATTTAAGTTCCTGGGGTGAACATCTGTAACTGTTTATTTTTATTAACCCATTTTATATTTAGCCCTTTTTTTCAGTTTAGTGATTTGTTTGGTTTTATTACAATCCCAGGATCCACTGATTTCCCTCTTTCATATTCATTTTCCCTCTACCTTTCCTTACATTTTTTATTTTTATTCAATTTTTATTTTTTCTCACCTTAAAACATATTTGTAATCATTAAAAAAACTTTTATACTTAAATTTTTTTGTTTTTGGGAAGTGCCTGAGGATTTTTATTTTGAGAGGCGCTATATAAAAGATTTATTTTTCAATGCACAGATGGTTAAAATCAGAGTTCAAAAACTGATCTAGGTTCAGAAAAGTTGTGCATCCACTGTTTTTATTATTACATTACAATTTGGCATGTGGGTAGAAAACATCTAGACATCAGCTGTGAAAATTGGCCAAATAATCAGCAGTACAGATCAGCTATATGCAGATCACGACCTCTACATATCAGCATCGATAGACAGTAGAAAACCCAAGCTATTTACAGCATTGTGACAACCCTTCACTTTCAGAAGATTTGTTTTGTGGTGATGGAACTAAACGAGGATGGGGGAGCACTTTCTGCACTCTGCAAGACTTCTGAGAGAAAACTGTTGTATGAGAGCCACTGTGAATGAAGATGAGTCGCTGCGGTATAATGGATAACCTAAAGAAGAGTGTAAAGAGGGAAGAAAGTTAAAAAAGCTCAGATAACTTAAAAAATTATCAAAAATTTTATTACATAAAGCACAAAAATGAACTGGTACTTTGCCAAGGATGTCAAAATGCCAGCGTTGTCATGGTTTTGGGGACGAGTTTAACCCAAGACATGCAGAATCACCACTCACACACCAAACAGGTAAAAATAAAGTATCTTTATCAAAATAATCAGGAACTGAGGACGCACTGGATAAGGCCCAGTGGATTGCAACAGAACCACAGCGTCTGAGGAGGGGAGAGCAGAGGAGCAGGTGAGTACAGGGAGGTAGGTCAGAACTAGTTAGGTGCTGAGTTAAGACTTACGGGGAGCTGAGGAGTTGGGAGGGTAGGTGGAGTGCCGGGGTGAATCCAAGCAGGGGGGTGTCCAGGAGAGGGAGTGCGAGGAGAGCAAGAGAGCGGGCCGGCAGGGAGGAGAGGAGAACGGTGAGAGCTGCGTCCAGATTTATGAAGCACAGGTGAGTGATCCAGCGGAGGCGAGTAATCTAGCGGGACTGTGGAAAGGTAACTGGGGAGCCACAGGAGAACCAGAGGAGCTTCAGAAGTCCAAGGAGTATCCTGAGGAGTCAAGGTAAGGTCCACAACGATCCAAAAATCCTAGGAACAGGTAAGCAGGGTAAATCCACAGAGACTCAAAAATTCCAAAAATCACTAGAGTTAAACCAGGAGACACAAAGGGCTGGAACTACCAAGTTGTAGTTAATCATCCGGCGTCGAGTTGTGTTCTCCTCCTCCTCTTATAGCTGGACCCGCTGATTGTCAATGAGCTGCAGCTGGAGCCTCCCTCTCCTGAAACACAGCAGCTCAAAGATGGAAACAATGAGCGGAGTACTCACCCCGGCACATGACAGTACCCCCCCTTCAACGGACGCCACCTAGCATCCCAGCAGACGCAGCCTCGTTGTCCCAGATCAGGGACGGAACCTCAGTGAAGGAGCAGGGGACCCAGGAACGTTCCTCCGGGCCATACCCCTCCCAATCTACCAGGTACTGGGTACCGCGGCCACAGTGTCGAGAATCCAGTATCCTGCTGACAGTGTAAACCAGTCCCCCCCCCCTAGGATCTTGCAGGCGGTGGGGGAGCCAGGACAGAGGGGGCTAGAACCAACGGGCTTGACCAGGGACACGTTGAAGATCGGGTGAACTTTGACAGAGCGTGGGAGCTCCATTCGAACCGTGGAGGGAGTGGGGATCTCCAGGATCTTAAACGGACCTATGAATCTGGGAGTGAACTTACGGGAGGTGGCCTTCAACGGGATGTCCTTAGATGAGAGCCATACTTCCTGACCAGGAGCGTAATCCGGGGCTGGACGTCGCCGGCGGTCCGCCAGCTGCTTGTTCCTGTCAGCCGTTCTGTCCAGCGCGGCTCGGGTGGATGCCCACGCCCGTCTGGCCTCCCGGAGAAACTGAGGGATCAAAGATGGGGCCGAGGACTGCTGGGGAAACAGGGATGGCTGGTAACCAAGAGAGGCTTTAAATGGGGACTGACCTGTAGCAACTGAAACATGGCAGTTGTGGGCATACTTCACCCAGGCGAGGTGGGAGCTCCAGGAGGATGGGTGTGAGGAGCAGACGCAGCGCAGCATGGCCCCGAGCTCCTGGTTCATGCGCTCTCATTGTCCATTTGTCTGCGAGTGATATCTGGAAGTGAGGGAGACCTTAGCTCCCAGAGCCTCGGCAAATTCCTTCCACACTCTGGAGATGAATTGGGGTCCTCGGTCCAAGAGAATCTCCTCTGGAATCCCATGTAACCTGAACACATGCTTAACGAGGAGCTTAGCGGTAACAGAGGAAGAAGGGAGAGATCTTAGGAGTATGAGGTGGCAAGCCTTTGAAAACCTGTCCACTATGGTGAGGATGGTGGAAAACCCATGGGAATCAGGTAATCCGCAGACGAAATCAAGGGCTGTGTGACCAGGGGCGTGAGGGAGCCAGAAGGGGGTTTAATAAACCTGCTAGAGACCGGTGGTCCCCCTTCTGTTGGGCACACACGTGGCATGCTGTGATGTAGTCCTTCACGTCCTTGTACATGGCAGGCCACCAGAAAGTTTGTTTCAACAGGGCAATGGTACGACCTGCGCCTGGGTGCAGGGAAAACCTGCCGGTGTGTGCCCAATGGATGACTTTGCCCCTTAAGCCTTGTGGCACATAAAGCCGGCCAGGCGGACTCTTACCTGGACCAGAGTCAGTCTTAAGAGCCTCCAGCACCTGATCCTGAATCTCCTATGTGACTCCTCCCACCACACATGCTGGGGGGAGAATTGTGGAGGGCTTAACCTCCTGATCTGGAGCGTACAACCTGGAGAGGGCATCTGGTTTGGTGTTCTTAGACCCAGGGTGGTAAGAAATTTGGAAATTGAAACGTGAGAAGAAAAGAGACCACCTGTACTGTCGTGGATTAAGCCTCTTAGCTTCTGTCAGGTAAATCAGATTCTCGTGGTCAGTCCAGATGACGAAAGGTGTTTCAGCCCCCTCCAGCCAGTGTGTCCACTCCTCTATAGCGAGCTTTACAGCCAGCAGCTCTCAGTCGCCCACGTCAAATCTGCTCTCTGCGGGAGTTAAATGGCGGGGAAAAAAAAAGCACAGGGATGAAGTTTATTATCCGTGGGAAATACCTGAGAGAGCACTGCGCCCATGTCGGTGTCGGAGACGTCCACCTCGAGGGTGAACTGGAGGTGTGGATCAGGTCTGTGGAGCACAGGGGCGTTAGTGAGCTTCCTCTTTAAGGTCTGGAAGGCAGCCTCGGCTTCTGGGGACCAGACAAAAGGGCGGTTAACAGAGGTCAGGTTTGTCAGCGGGGCGGCAGTCTGGCTGTAGTTCCTTATAAACCTCCGGTAAAAGTTGGCGAAGCCTAGGAACCTTTGCAGTTGCTTTTGAGAACTCGGAGTGGGCCACTCAGTGACCGCACTGACCTTCTCTGGGTCTGCCCATAGCCTCCTGCTCTCCATGATGAATCCAAGGAACTTTACCTTGGGGACGTGGAACACACATTTCTCCACCTTTACATACAACCGGTTCTCCAGGAGACGCTGCAACACCGCCCTAGCGTGTTTTACATGTTGCTCTAAAGAGTCAGAAAAAATCAATATATCATCTCAATAAACTGTAACAAATTTATTTAGAAAATCTCCTAAGACAGAGTTCACGAGGGACTGGAACACAGCTGGTGCATTAGTTAAACCAAAAGGCATCACCAAGTACTCAAAATGTCCAATGGGAGTCTTAAATGCAGTCTTCCATTCGTCTCCCCGACAAATCCGCACCAAACGGTGAGCGTTCTGGAGATCCAGGGGCTGAAGATGCTGGCATCCTGAATGGGCTCAAAGGTAGATGTTAGTAGCGGCAGCGGGTATTTGTTCTTAACAGTAATCTGATTAAGACCCCTGTAATCAATGCAGGGTCTGAGTGTTCCTTCCTTCTTTGGAACAAAGAGAAAACCCGCTACCAGAGGAGATGAGGAGGGTCTGATGAGGCCTGCGGCCAGAGACTCCTGTATGTATCTCTCCATGCTCTCTCGCTCTGGTTTGGAGAGGTAGTAAAGGTGGCTGAAGGGAAGCGGAGTCCCGGGCAGCAGATCTATGCTGCAATCGAATGGCCTGTGTGGGGGAGAGATGACACCCGATCCTTGCTGAAGACCAGGTCGTGGTAAATCGGTGGCACAGAGGACATGTCTATCCTTTCTGCTGGAGGAGCAGCGGGGCTGCGGAGAGTGGGTGAGGCTGAGCGGAGGCAGGTCTGTGAGCATCTGGAGCTCCATTCCTCAACTCTGTTGGTCTCCCAGTTCACGTGGGGGTTATGGAGGGAGAGCCAGGAGTGTCCCAGGACCAGAGGTGACTGAAGAGAGGGAAACACATAAAAAGCCAAAACCTCTGTGTGGTTACCTGACACTCACAACTTCAACGGGATGGTCTAGTGAGTAATGGTAGACAGATTCCGACCGTCCAAAGAAGACACAGAGAGCGGAGTAGGGAGCCGAATGGTTGGGATCTTCCATCTCTTTACCAAGCCTGGGTCCAGCCAGGACTGCTCACAAGCAGAGTCAACTAGTGCTTCTATGGGAAACTGCTCGGAATTAAAAAAACACAACACACTGAAGTACACAGCGGGAGCTTGCAGAAGAAGAGTTACTGCCCACCAGTAGTCCCGTCTTTACTGGTGGGCTCTGCCTTTTAACAGCGCTGGACAGGCTCTAGCAAAGTGTCCTGACTCCCAACAGTACATACACAGACCTGACCTGATCCGATGTGACCTCTCCTCCCGGGTGAGGCGGGTTTTACCCAACTGCATGGGTTCCTCCGTGGTGGCGGGCTCCACGGAGGGCCGAATACCCAGCACATGATGGCGGTCCGGTGTAGGTATGGTTCTGGTACTGGAGTTCTGGTACTGCAGCTCATGTTGGCATTTGTCAATGGTAATGGCCAGGCAGATGAGTTCCCCAGGATTCCGGGCACAACGCCAACTGGTTTCGGACTCGGTCGTTGAGAGACTCAGTGAAGTCAGCGAGGAGGGATTCCTCATTCCAGGATGACCAAGCCGCCAAGGTTCTGAACTCCACCGACAAGTCAGCAACAGATCTCTGCCCCTGCGATAAACTCCACAGTCGCTTACTGATGTCCTTAACAGACTCAGTACTGCCAAAAGGTAATTTAAAATCAGTCAAAAAGTCCTCCAGGGGTCCCGACAGGAAAGTAGGACAGTGGCTCTTCGCCTCAGCCATCTTAGGGCTCTCCCACAAAGTAATCCAGCTACGTAAGAGATCTTGACAGAGTCCGAGGGGAAAGCACCTGGTGAGCGCTCGAAAGCGAACAGACACTGCAGCAGAAAACTAAAATAGTCCTCAAACTCACCACTGAACGTAGGTGGTGAGGAGGCTAGACGGAAGTAGAAGACTTCCGGGGGAGCTGCTGCTGCAGGTCCTGGAACTGCAGGAGAAACAGTGGCTGCGGGCGGAGGTTCCGCAGCGAGGCCCTGAGGCTGCGGTTGGGACAGACTGAGTTGTACCTGTTGTACCATGGCCTCCAACTGCTGGAAACGGTTGTTAGTGGCTTGAAGCTGTTCCATAAGCAGAGGCAGGGCTTGCTCCTGCTGCAGGGACGAAATTTTTATTTCAGAAGTGGGGGGGACACAGCAGGCTTGTGCGGATTTGGGGTGGGGGGGTGTTATGTAAAGACCCTTTGACACGTCACATGCCCATCTCAATAATTTCTCCATCCTCAATATATATATATATATATATATATATATATATATATATATATATATATATATATTTATTTATTTATTTATTTATTTATATATATATCAAAGTTAAAAAATGTATAACTCTATTATTATTAATATTTATTATCATTATTGAAGTGCAGTTTTGGCTGTTGACAATGGATAGGCCATTGTATTTATTGTTTTGGGTCTTTTTTTATTGTTTTTGGTGCAACATTTTCTAACAAGGAGTGAGATTCTTTTTTTTTATTTAATTTTTGTTTGTTATTTTTATTCATTTAGAAGTTCTGGTTCTGGACATTTCAATGTGAAATGAAGGTTTATTTGTTGCATTTTAAAGGGTGTACTTGCATTATTATGATATATTAACATCATATTAGTGGTTATTTTGGTCTAGATAATGTTGAAAATGATATCGTTTATCATCAACAATTTGTTGGACAAAATATCATCCAGAAAAATTTGTTACTTTCCCAGGCCTAGTCAAAAGTATAAAAAGTATTTATACATAAACGGTCCCTCCTGAGATCTGGCCGTGATTTCATTTGCTGTGTTAGAGGACATGCTGAACTAATGTTTTACACATGATCATCACCCTAACATTTGTCACAATGATCAATTTTATGTCTATCGTATCTTCATTATTTCAACCTCACCTGTGAGCCTCCAGCCTCTGCTCCATCTCCTCCAGGCTCTCGTCCTCCATCTCCTACAGCCTCTCCTGCTGTACCTTCACCGGTCTCTCCTCCTGCATCTCTGTCAGTCACCTGAAAAAAAGATGCATGAACTATAAACAGTGGGAGATTTTGGAATGGAACAAACAGAAATATTTACAGGATGGTTCTAGTATGATTCACAATTATAATTAATATAATGTGTAAATTATTCATTACCAATTTGAGTGTATAAAAACATATTAAATATGTTTTTTCCCTTAAAAGTGTTTAAACAGTTGTTGCATTTCAACACACAAAAAATAAATGGAAAAAATAAGATAAATCTAATGAAAAGTGTACATCTTTGACATTAAGCTTAAAAAAATCTGTTGACGATGATACTGTTCATTTTTCAGAGCTTTTTAATGTGAACATATACATTGCAATAGATAAGTTTACAATAAAGTTAAATGATAAAAGTTTTGAAGTTACACTTCTACTACTACTACTACTAGTAATAATAATCATGATGATAATAGTAATAATAATAATAATAAATAATAATAATTATAATAATACGAATAAATTGTGTCTGAGGAGTCAGTTATGTGGAGGAGATGAGTTTGTAAAAGTTAGTTTTGAGTATGTTTGTGAAGGAGGAGGTGAGTCTGAGCTTAATGCAGGGGTGTCACATGTTCCAACTTACGTTTTGACTTTGAAAGAAGTCTCTTATATCCACTTTCGTTTCTTGACATGCTGCCGCCTGGCTGTGCATAACTACCAAAGACTCATAAATGAACACTTATTCAAATGTTATATAATGGAAGCTGAGCTGAGCTCTGATATTACACAGCGTCTAGTTGACGATGTGACTCAGTACCGGTGTTCCCTAGCGGCTCCAAACTAGCAAAACAACGTGAGCACGTTCTGTTTACAACTTGGAGTGACAGCAGCAACAGCCAATAATACGTTAGCAAGTATCAGCAGAGCCAATAGATT
>SSNQ01034598.1:752581-769610 GCA_006942095.1 Nothobranchius kuhntae
ATATATATATATATATATATATATAAAATATTAGTAGTAGATATATACATATATAGTAGTAGATGTGTGGTTTTTGTTGGTTTTAGAGTTGCTGGTGGCCATTTTCCTCATTTGGAATAAAGAAGTCATGTCCTTACCCTGTGTCCACATATGTGGACATTGACTACTTGCACTAATTATTTTATTCTTTTCAACATACAAATTTTTATTATTATTGGCATTATCGCTAAATTTTCTGACTGCATTGTGAAACATGCTGTTCATTATGTGTTCTGCACTAAACCAATGTAAAAAAGTAATGTTGAGTATTAGACTGTCACTTGAATACAAAACAAACATGACAGCAGTACCCTCATCGACACCAGAATGTGGTCGTCATTCAAATCTCTGTATTATTTAACAGGAATGTAAAAAGTCCTAATGTCTGTGTTTGCAGCGGTCTCGTAAATCAGTGTTCTCCACGGTGATAGAAAACCCCGGGGTTTGTAAAACAGTCTCATATGAACGATTATTTTCAAATGATTATTTTCCTGATTCAATCTAAATGATTAGATTTTTAAACTTTGGGCCTAAAGTTTGGGGTCATGATTTTTCCCTCGATTTGATTCAATTTATTTTAAATTACTCCAATCTTTTTTTATGTTATCTGAGATTAAAATAAATTTGGATGAAAATCTGTCAATTGTCTGCAAACATGGTGAAACTGATTGATGCTTTGTGTTGTAAAGGGTGCACCGCAGAGAAAGTCCTGCACACAAGGAAGTCAAACATCCTTGTAACGTTTTTAGACCCTTCAGAGCCTCCATCATAACTTTATGTGTCATTTGTCTCTGACTGCTGCAGCCATGTGCTGCTAGCGTTAGCTGGTTGTTTACAATCATCATATGGTTTCTGAACGCTTGCTTTTTAAAATGACTCACAACTGATAGTTGCGCTTTTAATTGTGATTAAACAAATTCCAGCAGCAGAGCAGTTAGAAAGTCTGAAAACAAACTTCATCTGCTTAATCCTTAAAGTAGTTTTGTTTGTCGTTTAGCTTCATATTTTGTTGCATTTAAATTAGAGAAAGGAAGCAAGAATTTCAGTACATCTGTTACCTTTTTTTATTATTAATTTTGTGTAGAAACAAAAACATACATTTTTTTCTGAACACCACTCTGAGTAGACCAGCATCAGTAGGTTTAAAACATGTTTCTGGTCTGGAGTTTGCATCAGTGGGTGAGACCTGTTTGGCATCCTCTCTGCAGGAAGAAACAAACATGAAAGACAAAGGCAGGGATATAAAGGAGGAAAAGAACCTGTGGGAACAGATGTAAAGTCACTGAGAAACGATTCAAAGAAATTCTTTCAGTGATCTAAAAGTGCTATAAATGCTGCCCACATACATCACTAGAAAGTGGGTGCTTATGCAAACAAGCTGACATTAATTCAGTGACTGAATTAACCAATTGCATGTCTTAGTAAATTACTTGCATGCTTGACTTGATTACTACCAGAAAAGATTCCTTGCATGATTCTCTCAATAATGAACATTTCTGCACATCCACCCTCTAAAGATGACCCCCATAACAATCTGAATCATTACAGCAAAATACCCTCTTATGTTTTCTAATTGGCCCTTTTGTAAGGCAGTTTGGTCATCTTTTAGGCAACCGGTTATGGGAATGTAAAAGACTCTCAGGAGAAAACTATGGGTGTCTCAGGTAGGTTCACACTCAGGCATGCATTCATCAGAACAGTGCAACTGATTACTCATGTTCAAGTCATCAAGGAGATCAAAAACACTGGGTTTTGTCTGGTTTGTCTTGAAAGGCATGACTCTTTTTTATTTATTTATTGTGTGTGTCACTTGTCATCTGTGTCATGCTGCATGGATATGTACAGATTTTTGCTCCTTTCTTGGTAACACTGAAACTGACCCAATCAGTCTGGTGGGATTCATGGGCTGGTGTAACATTAGAGACCAAGGATACAGAGCTAGTCGGTGTTGTGAAATTAGTGGAGAGAATGATACAGTAGGATATAAGATTTACAGAAAGTGTGCAAAAGTTGTTTAAACAGAATAAGGCAGGTGAATAAATTTGGGCTCCACAAAAAAGAAATTAACTCAATATTTAGCAGGTCCTCCTTTTGCAGAAATGACAGCCTCTAAACACTTCCTATAGCTTCCAGTGAGAGTCTGGATTCTGGCTGAAGGTATTCTGGACCATTGTTCTTCACAAAACATCTCTAGGTCATTCAGGTCTGATGGCTTCTGAGCATGGACAGCTCTCTTTACACACACCAGATTTTCAATAATATTCAGGTCTTGGGACTGAGATGGCCTTTCCAGAATGTTCTACTTGTTCCTCTGCATGAATGCCTTAGGAGATGTTGAGCAGTGTTTAGGGTCTTGTCTTGCTGAAAGATCCAGCCCCGGTGCAGCTTCAGCTTTGTCACTGATTCCTGGAGATTGGTCTCCAGAATCTGCTGATATTGAGGGGAGTCCATGTGTCTTTCAACTTTAACAAGTGTGTGTGTGTTTGTGTGCGCGCGTGCGCGTGTACACCAATGTTCTTTAAAAATGCGTGTAGGACACGGACACATGGCTCAGATCTTTTGCTGCAGCTTTAAACACAATTTTCCGTAATAATTAGGAGCATGAAAGGAAAGAAGTTATTCACAATACTAGCAACCGCAGCTACCTTGTTTTACGTGTAGAAGTGACGTATGTGAAACACAGTTCTTCACTGTCTGGAGGAGAGGATTTGGATTTTCTGTAATGATTTATGACAAAAGTCCTTAACAAAATGAAAAACTGAACCCAGTACATGTTTATATAGATGGTAAAGTAGTTATTCTGCATTTCTACAATTTTAATGCCGAGTCTGGCCAATACCTTTAACTTGAACTGAGCCTGTTGTCTTCCATTTCCTCAATATGTTCCTAACTCTGGAAACAGCTGAACTCTCTGAGACAGCTTTCTGTATCCTTCCCCTAAACCATGATGGTTGTTTTCAGGTCATGTGAGAGTTGTTGTGAGACCCCATGTTGCTAGAGAATATTCAGAGGAAGGAAACTTACGATTGGCCCCTTAAATACTCTTTCATAACTGGAATCACCTGTGTGTAGAGGTCAAGGGTCACTGAGCTTGCCAAACCAATGTTGAGTTCCAAAAGTTTTTGAATCAGTAAAGTGACAACAGCTCCTAAACTTATGCACCTGTCTAATTTTGTTCAAACAGTTACTGCACACGTTCTGTAACTTGTATACATTTAGTTTCACTTATCATATTTCACTGTGTGTGTCTCCTATATGATGTATTTAACTGAAAACTTTTATTGGGACAGCCAACGTTTTCTACAGGAAAATCATGAAGACTAGCAAGGCTGCTCAAACTTTACATCAAAATCAGGACAAGACTCATAAAACTTTAGGACCTTGCAGTTTTTAATTCATTCATTTGTGAATGAGGCTGTTTAAGCTATAAAGTAGCAATAAGCACATATAAGTTGGTTAAAGCTTTTCATGTACATTAATTAGGCTTTTTAAGTGTTGGTCCATAAACGTGACTCTTGAACTGTTCCTCCAGTTTGACATTTAATAACACTTTTCTCTCTGGTTCTTTGACAGAGTGAGACACGTGGAAGCAGAGCAGCACCGAGTGGAGACGGGAGCACTGCAGCTGAAGAACGAACCCCCCTGTTGCAACACAACGCAGAGCGACTCACACACACATAAAACACTGCTTGTATCATGAACTGAAACATTTCTGCTCAGTATGTTTATATTAAAACACCAGTGCTGTATTTAAACTGTAATGTTTACAAGGAAGCCGAAGATAAAAGCTGATTTGACGGTTTGTTACCAAAGGAAAAGTTAATTATCTGTAGTGGTAACAGCTTTAAATGTGTTCGTTTGACTGTGATTGTCTCTGCTGAGCCAAAACATTTACACGTTTCTCTTCATTAGGAGGACTAGAGATCTACTGTAAAAATAATGATTTGTTTAATTTTTATATATCATTTTTTTACTTTGAAAACAAGGGGAACTATCAAGAAAAATGTATTTGTTTCACCAGAATTGTGCCTTCATCTCAAAGGAAATCTTTCCCTATCAGAGCAGATTCAGAATCATGTTTTTAGATGCACTGATTATGAAGATAGTCTATAATGTGTTTTTTGTGTTCATCAGAGGTTTGCACAGACAAGTCAGGAGTTCAGAGTCAAGCAGAACAAACACTCCCCGTGTAGTACTGTCTTCTGTAATACTTTAAATTGTGAGTGCTGTTTGTCAGGCACCTTTTCTACTGAGAAAGTGTATGAATTAAAGAGTGTGAAGGTAATGAAAACTCATCAAGGCAGACCTGTGATGTGGGTAAAGCGACCTGGGTTGAACTTTCTCTCTGGCTACTGGGACAGTCTTCATCTACCCAAAACAAAAGTTTGGAATGAATGGATGAAAATTATGAACAAGTGTTTATGAGAGGACTTCAAAATGTTTAAAATAAATGATAAATAATAGGAAATTAGTAGGCTGCTGATGCAGTTAATGCCTGAAGTGTCAGAAAGTAAAATATTATTTGTAGCTAAAAAGACGACTAAACAGCAATGGAAAGCTCTGTTGCTCATAAATTTAACCTATTGTGTAAGAGAAATGACTTAAATACCATGGAGGGATAGACCAATAAAGCAGGCCAATATTTACCATTTTATATATCAGCATATACCTCTGTAGTAGAGCCAGTTTATTCTTTAACACGCGCCACTGTGCTGCTGCTGAATTTAATTTAAATATGTTTTAAGTTCCTGGGGTGAACATCTGTAACTGGTGTTTATTTTTATCAACCATTTTATATTAAGCCCTTTTTCAGTTTAGTGATTTGTTTGGTTTTATTACAATCCCAGGATCTACTGATTTCCCTCTTTCATATTCATTTTCCCTCTACCTTTCCTTACATTTTTTATTTTTATTCAATTTTTATTTTTTCTCACCTTAAAACATATTTGTAATCTTTAAAAAAAACTTGTATACTTAAATATTTTTGTTTTTGGGAAGTGCCTGAGGATTTTTTTATTTTGAGAGGCGCCATATAAAAGATTTCTTTTTCAATGCACAGATGGTTAAAATCAGAGTTCAAAAACTGATCTAGGTTCAGAAAAGTTGTGCATCCACTGTTTTTATTATTACATTACAATTTGGCATGAGGGTATAAAACATCTAGACATCAGCTGTGAAAATTGGCCAAATAATCAGAAGTACAGATCAGCTAGATGCAGATCACGACCTCTACATATCAGCATCGATAGACAGTAGAAAACCCAAACTATTTACAGCATTGTGACGACCCTTCACTTTCAGAAGATTTGTTTTGTGGTGATGGAACTAAACGAGCATGGGGGAGCACTTTCTGCACTCTGCAAGACTTCTGAGAGAAAACTGTTGTATGAGAGCCACTGTGAATGAAGACGAGTCACTGCGGTATAATGGATAACCTAAAGAAGAGTGTAAAGAGGGAAGAAAGTAAAAAAAAGCTCCGATAACTTAAAAATTTATCCAAAATTTTATTACATAAAACACAAAAATGAACTGGTACTTTGCCAAGGATGTCAAAATGCCAGCTTTGTCATGGTTTTGGGGACGAGTTTAACCCAAGACATGCAGAATCACCAGTCGCACACCAAACAGGTAAAAATAAAGTATCTTTATTAACATAACCGGGAACTGGGGATGCACTGGATAAGGCCCAGTGGATTGCAACGGAACCGCAGCGTCTGAGGAGGGGAGAGCCGAGGAGCAGGTGAGTACAGGGAGGTAAGTCAGAACTAGTTAGGTGCTGAGTTAAGACTTACGGGGAGCTGAGGAGTTGGGAGGGTAGGTGGAGTGCCGGGGTGAATCCAGGAAGGGGGGTGTCCAGGAGAGGGAGCGCGAGGGCCGGCAGGGAGGAGAGAACGGTGAGTGCTACGTCCAGATTTATGAAGCACAGGTGAGTTATCCAGCGGAGGTGAGTAATCCGGTGGGACTGTGGAAAGGTAACTGGGGAGCCACAAGAGAACCAGAGAAGCTTCAGAAGTCCAAGGAGTATCCTGAGGAATCAAGGTAAGGTCCACAACGATCCAAAAATCCTAGGAACAGGTAAGCAGAGTAAATCCACAGAGACCCAAAAATTCCAAATATCACTAGAGTTAAACCAGGAGACACAAAGGGCTGGAACTACCAAGTTGTAGTTAATCATCCGGCGTTGAGTTTTTCTTCTTCTTCTAATAAATTTCCGGCAGGCTATACGCTGGAATGCGCAATGCTTCCCTCCACAGTTATATTACTGCTACATCATGTCCTCGAATAAATGCCAGTGTGACAAAGGAATTGAACAATCAAGCTAAATACACATTGGGAATTAGCACTAATCGAAAAAAAGGACTTAAAGGAAAAAGATTCCAACCCCAAATGCCGCCAGTTCCATAAAAAGTTGCCGCCTCTCACTATTGTATTTGCTGCATGACAACAATACATGAACAACAGTTTCGGAACTACCACACTCACACAACCCATCTACATGTTTACCAATCCTAAATAAACATGCCGCCAGACCACAGTGCCCCAATCTCATTCTGGTAATCACCACTTCATCTCTGCAACAACAGGTTAAGGGTTGCCAACTAGTATGAGCTGACGGCTGACACGAAATATAAAGTCTTCCTCTACGTTCCCCTTCCCATTCTTTCTGCCACTAATTTTTAAAATAGTTATTGCATATAATATAACATTCTCTTTTTCCCCAGAGGAAGATGATGATCAATGCTATTTCTAAGGATGGAGTCTTTGGCCAGTGCATCTATTTTATTTCCCAAAATTCCAGTATGTCCAGGGACCCAGACAAATACCACCCTAGAACCCGTATTCTCAGCGTCTTTAAGACAACACAAAATCTCCAAAACTAAGACATTCCGTGCCTCAGATGTCCCGTTACTTAGAGTCAACAGTGCAGCAGCAGAATCAGAGCAGATAATAGAGTGAGATGGTTTATGCTCCACTATCCACTTCATTGCCCACAAAATAGCCAAAACCTCAACAGAAAAAACAGACAATTTAACTGTCACACGAACACGATCTAAGCTGTGGCTCGGCAATATAAACCCCAAAGCCAGCTCTATGAAATGTAGTTTCTTTAGATCCATCAGTATAAATTTGGATAGCATCTTTGTGCTCACTTAAATATATTTCTAACAGTCTGATGGCAATCGCTTTTTCTAATCCTAGTAAATCCAAAACAACTTCTGGCTCAGGTAATTTCCAAAACGGTACTGGTGACCACACTAACCCCACCACCATATCCTTTTGTAGTCCTAGGAGATTTACTAGTTTTACGATATGATTTAGGAAACTATCCTTATCCTGATCTTCACTGGATTCCCAACAATCATCTATGAGACATTTAGATGTCAAGCTGCCACTAAACCCGGCCAGTCTAGTCCAACAACGAACTCCTTGTTTTTCCCTCCTCATTGTCAAAGGGTACTCCCCCGTTTCAACCAGCAATGCTGGAATCGATGTAGATCTAAAAGCTCCGCAACAGATTCTGAGAGCCTTAAACTGCACATAATCCAATTTACAGAACATAGATTTAGAAGCGTTCCCAAAAACCACACATACATAATCCAAAACAGGCCTTATCATAGCCTACTATCTTTCTATATGTGTTTTCCAGATTAATTTATCATCAAACCCGAAAACTTAAAAACTTTAACCATTTCAATCACAGAGCCATAAATATGAACATTCATAGATGGGATTTTCCTTTTTAAGCCAAAGATCATAAATTTACTTTTTATTATAGATAACTTGAATCCCCAGTTACTTGCCCAGTGCACAATTTGATCTAAAGCTTTCTGAGTCTGAGAAAACAAATGCTTAAAATTCCTCCCACTTCTCCAGATGGCACCGTCATCTGCAAATAGAGATTTTCCAAACCTATCAACTTTCTCAAAAATAGTATTAATCATAACATTAAATAAAACTGGACTTATAACTGGCCCCTGCGGAGTACCGTTTTCTACTACCACAGGTTCTGACAAAACATTCCCTACACTTACTTGAATTGATCTATCATTAAGAAAATTTTTAATCCAATGAAACATCCTACCATGAACTCCAGCGTCATACAATTTAAGAAGTAAACCTTCTCTCCACATGCTATCATAAGCCTTTTCAGTATCTAAAAATACTGCAACAACAGCTTGTCTATTTATCATAGCTCTCCTAATATCTCTGTCTAAAACTACTACTGAATCTAACGTACTTCTCCCCCCTCTAAATCCATTCTGATAATTAACAAAAAACCCACTCTTTTCTAAAAGTATACCAGTCTATTAGTCAACATCCTCTCCATCACCTTACACAGCACAGATGTCAAAGCTATTGGCCTGTAAGATGACGGAGAAGAGGGATCCTTTCCTGGCTTCACAATAGGGACAACAATAGCATGCTTCCAGGATTTTGGCAAGACTGCTTCCTCCCAGACATAAGTAAAAAGCACTAAAATGTCACATAATGTTTCTTCATCAAGATGTTGAAGCATCATAACAAATCCCATCCTGCCCTGGTGTAGTATTAGCACCCACTTTAATAGCATCCTTCAACTCTTTGAAGGAAAAAAAACAGGTTATACTCATTTTCCGTTCCTGCTGCTCCTGCCAATTTAAAGACATTTTCTGACAACGTAACTTCACGTAACCTTAGCACTTCTTCACCCAAGAACTCTGAAATATGAACATCTTGAAAAACCTCAACACACATGTCCACTTTCTCTTTGCTATTAATAGCTATCCTCTGCCCTTCACTAAGAACTGGCATTGCTGAACTCACAAATTTACCAGACATACGATGAATCCTCCTCCACAACTGTTGTATAGGAGTCTCTGGACCTAGAGTACTACAAAACTTTCTCCAGCACTTTTTCTTTTCTGTTTTTATTGTTTTTTGTGCCATTGCCCTACATCTCTTAAAATCAATGACATTTTCCTGAGTGGGATATTTACGCATCTTGGCAAAAGCCTGCTTTATTTTTGTCACTACAGTCTCACACTCTTTATTCCACCAGGGAACAATAGCTCTACTTCCAGGATTCCTCCTATAAGGAATTGTCTCAGATGCAGCTTTCATAATCATCGCTGTTAAAGACTCACACATTACATCCAATGCACTATCATCAATCTCTTCTACACCCACTGCTGCACCCTCACTAAATCTAGGCCAATCCGCCAGAGAGAAATTAAACCTGGCAATGTTCTCCCCACCATCCACAAAGACTGACCTATCAAAGTGGCTGAGTACATTAAAGTGATTACTGCCTAGTGAGTCCTCCCTCAATACTCTCCAGTCCCCGACCTGCGCCAATCCTGGAGAAGCGAAAGCAATATCCAAATAAGATCCTTTACCGGAATTAAGGTCAAAACGAGATGGTACGCAGACATTCATAACTATTAAATTTGCAATATCCAAAAATTCTTCGATCACAGCCCCATTAGAATCTTTGTCCGGGCTCCCCCACAATGGATTATGAGCATTAAAATCTCCCATCCAAATTGCAGATGATCCTATCTTACTAAAAATATCCTCAAACTCAGCCAAAACTAAAGGTTTACATGGATTATAACAATTGACTAAAAATATCTTACCTTCATTAGACCACACTTCAGTTGTTATACATTCCAACGACCCCTTCCACTCACAGCGCTTATACTGGATACCCAATTTTATAAAAGTGGCACATCCACTTGACCTACTCAGTCTATCTTTACGGAGACACATAACCTGGAATGACAAAATCAAGATTCGGCTTAAGCCAAGTTTCCTGGACACAAATAAAATCTGGTTTTGGCTGAGAGTCCCGAACAAACTTTTTAAACTCTTATCCATTTGCAGTAAGACTTCTTGCATTCCACTGCAAAATACAAACCATATCTCAAAGTCAAGGCACCATCATCTTCATCAATGAAGTCACCATCATCTAGAACAATCTCCTCTGCAACCTCTATTTCCCTCTCAGCTTCAGCCACCCGACTCATCCTCATGAACTCGTGTAGTGTCTGGGAGCAAAGTTCGTAAGTCCCAAGAATCTGTTAGCAGCCTCAGTAACAAACTTATTGATATCAGACCTGAACCTTTTCTCCCTAACCCCATACATCACATCAACCATAAAGGCCAGAAAAGTCTCCTTATGGACCAGAAAACAGTTATGACCTCTAGGTACATCTAATGTCTGCTGTGACAACAAAGGGACATCCATAGCAACACCAACATTGACAGGGCAAACCTTCCACCCTTTTCAAAGCATCAGCATATGACATATTGTTCTGTTCCTTAACCGTTTGGACCTGTTTAGCCTTCATAAAATGTGTGCACTCTTTAGATGACGCCATGTGACTTCCCCCACAGTTGCTGCATTTCGGAACAGAATCTGCACAAGTAGATATATCATGACCACCTCCACATTTTGCACATTTTCTGACACCTCTACAGAAGCGTTGGCATTTAAAGCACCTCATCGGAGGTCTTAAAGGCCCTTACCTGGTACGACAAACAACCAATGAACACTCGTCGGTAAAACAGTCCCTTTAAATGAAATCAAAACAAGAGAACTGGGATTACCTCCTTCACGAGCTTTAAAGCGTCTGACTTCCACCACTTCTCCTCCATTAATATTGTCCCGGAGTTCTTTCTCCGACATGTCAGCACACACACACACCATAAATTACACCTCTAATCACCTCCCTTTGCTCTGGAACAGAAACTTCCACTTTTTTCCCACATAATTTCCCCAGTTTCTGAGCTTTAACCAACTGATCTGCAGTGGCACAAAACACCAAAAGTGCCCCATTTGGAAGAGTTTGAGCTTTCAGGTTATCCCAATACACCTCAATGATTCCGCAAGTTCTAATGGATTCAAAGCCTTGAATCCTTATCCAGTTTGCTCTTTAAGTTTAAAAACCACTTTAAATTCCGTGAATGATTTTACGATTTTATTCTCTCTCCTTCCTCCGTTCTCAAGAGGAGAGTCCAATCTATCCCGTTTTCCCAACATTAACTTGTCCCTCACGCTACCCCCGACACAGAAGGGATGACCAGAACACAGGCTAGTACACCATGAAGAAAAGAGGACCGATGCAAGGACACACCATATTACCGGGCCTATATAGGTCGTCGGCTGGCGCTCCCACAACTTCCACCTTCCCACCCAAAAACAAACAAATAATACTACCACAACCTCGCAATCTGCCACACTCAAACCAAGTTCCCATACAGCAAATGAAAAGACAACTTTATCCATACAAAACCAGCTGTCAGCCTCGACACCACCAACAAGAGCTCCTTGCTGCACCTATCTGGACGGGCTTGTAGTTTCTCTGGACCCAGCCCCAGTGTCGAGTTGTGTTCTCCTCCTCCTCCTCTTATAGCTGGACCCGCTGATTGTCAATGAGCTGCAGCTGGAGCCTCCCTCTCCTGAAACACAGCAGCTCAAAGATGGAAACAATGAGAGGAGTACTCACCCCGGCACATGACAAGCTTAGACACACAAAACCCATGTACCATCACATTTAAATGACGTCTCCTGTGAGAGAGCTATGTTCCTTTTCTGATCCCATTTATCTGGTTCTTCACTAAAGTAAACTGTGTTTTATGGGTAAAACGTGTGCAGTTTTTTAATGACTTTCATATATTCTAATGCATCATTAGAAAAAGCTGCAGGAAGAGATTAAAAACACAAAATAAAAATATTGGAAGAAAAACGTTTTTACATAGTGCCTCAAGATAAAAATCATTAGGTGCCTCATAGACGTCAAATTAAAAAAAGGATTAATATCGTAATAAAATATAGGGAAAAATTTTATGATTGAAAAATGTGAGGAAAAATTGAAAAACAAAAGGTAATATGGGATCCTGAGAAAGACAGAATTGATAGAAACAGCAGCATGAAGAGAAGGGAGTGAGGAAGAATCCTCCAGCCTGTACATGTGAGTTTTCAATTACCAAGCAAACAGTAATAAAATATTAGGAACCATCAAGTCTTGCGCTGAATTCATGAAATAGTTTGTGTAGTGAAGAAATCCAGCTTTGCAGAAAATGAAGATGATTTTTTTAATCAAAAAAATATCTAGTTTCTACAAAGCTGGATTTTTTGAATGCATTTTTAAAATGTTTAATAAAACAATATTTAAAAAGTGCATAAAAATGCCTTAATTTAAAAAGAAAATAATTAAACATACACGTTAAAAGATCTGTATCCTACAGGCTCCTCCTAATAACAGGAAACCAGACCAACTCCTCACAGTGAAGAGGGAAGCAACCAGTACAGATCACATCCCATTTATATGGTTTTCACACTTCGACATGTCCTATGAAGCCTTTCAATAAAAAACAAAACTCTGTAAGGCCAAACAACCCGAGTCACACACACTCCAGCTGGATCTGTGGGTTGAATGCTAAAATAAAACACAAGTACAACTCCCTGGATTTTTTTTCTTTCTTTGGCATTTGTAGACTGTTGTGTTTGAATTAAAGTGCTCCACCCACCCACACCCCAACCTTTTAAATCAACATCCAATTAAAAAAAAATAGGACTAAAAATAAAAAATTCTTTATTCTCCAAATCTAAACTCTTGCAGGTACATACACAATTTCAAATAATTGATGCATACATTTGCAATGTACTGTGCATTAGTTAATTTATTTGTGCATCTATTTATTGTGATCACCTTAAAAGATGTCACACATTAATTTTTGTATTTTACAAACTGACAAAATCATTCTCTTGTGACTAATGAACCCCTGACTAAAACAATGTGGGTAAAAATGGATGATCATGTTTCTTCAGAACAAAGCTTTGAAACTGCTAAAGGCAACAAAGAGCTAAGTGAGCAGCTCTAAGGACCTCATGGGCATGATATCTCAAAGCTTCTGGGAGAGGAGCAAAGTGGGGCTGAATGAAACGGAGGTGGATTCTGTAGAAATCTTTTAGAACTTTTTTTCTGAAAGAGGAACATGCCTGGATATCTGGGCTGTGAAAGATGCAATGCTGCTCTCTTTAAGACCTGGTGGAGAGGGACTGGAGGTTCCTGATCAAAGACTTTAGATAAAGATCCAACTTCTCATTCACCTCCCTTCTGTAAACCAGGGGAAGCTGCCTTCTGGATTTGTGCAGCAGTAGAATGGAGCATTGTTGGTTGCTGGTCGCTGGTAAATCTTCAGTCTGTGTGAACATGGCTCATGGAAGGAATACATGAACAGAGGCAGTTTTACTATTTATGTTTATGTTGTTAAATGTTAAAAGCTACACGTGTGCATGACAATGCCAGTGTATTGGTAATAATCAACCGTGCTTCCATCTGTTTAAACATTTAGTTAGTGCATTTGTACTTGTGCATGTTTTACACTTGTAGTTTTGTTTTTATTTAAAACAAATAGCATTACTTACTGTATGAAACAATTATGCACTTGTCTGACTAATAACTGGTACACTTATTATGCATTTTACAACGTCTTTCTTTTTTTACTTGAAACTTTTTTGTCTTTTACATTTTGGCTGGCAGCTGTAATATCTCACGTCATTCAGGACAATTCCAGACTGTCATTGTACAACACACAGGCCCCATAAACCAACAGCTGTGTGTCTGATAGCCTCAGTTCAAGGGTCACTTCATGTATAATGCACCATAACCCCATCAGATTTTGACTGCAGCTGGTAACAAAAAAACAGAAACTTCAGGTAGATTTTTTTCAATAAACTTAAAAAATTGTAGATCCAAAGAGGAAGGAAAGCATTCTCCCGTGTTCTGTCCTGTTCCCCCCAGGAACTTTGTCTCAGTCATTCGTTGACATTGAGCTGCATTTTCAGACAAATCCAGTGGGTAGAGCTAGAGACTTGTTTTAGAGCCACTCTAAAAAGCAGCTTTAATGTTGTATGACATTGTTCCAGAGATTCATCACAAACAAAAAGAAAGAAAAGACATGAAGTAATGATTAATTTTTTTTATCAGCTATTTGGCTTACAAGAACAAATGAGGATGGCACAGAAACATCATTGATGGTTAGAATACTTTCTGATGCTTGACAGAGAAACCATGACAACAACATCGTGGAGTCACAGTAAGGTTTGACTGGTGTCTCACAGAGCTTCTGCTTCTGCTGAAGACCTTAATTGTCTGTCAACTTTCTGATGTGACAGAAAGTGTGAGAACACACAGTAACTCCCAGCATGCAGAGCAGCACACCAGTCAGGATGACATAATCAACTCCAGCGACCATTAAAGGCACTTCCATGTGGAGATCACAGCAGCAGACTGTGGTCTGATCTAATGAATCATGCTGGCTTTTATGTCATGTGGATTCACTTGCTAAAGAGATGCTGCTGGAGAAGTCTGACCCACATTCTGTGGGTCGTACCTGCATTTTCACCATTTTTAGCTCATCCTGAAAGGTCAAATGTCCCATATTTAAATTACTGTTCAACACGAAATAAAAGAAGTTTACTCGTACTTGTTCTTGTCCATTAACTGAAGAAAGTAGCAGGGGCTTCCATCCCAGAGTGTGTGAAGGTGTTCAGATTTGATATTTTTAAATTTGATATTTAATGTAAGTTACGGTAAATATATCCAACAACTTTGTCTCAGGTAACACGAAAATATGTACAGTAAAATAATATATAACAATTGAAATATTTTCTTTTAATGAAACCATCAACATCAATATGTTGGCTTTCTCAGCTGCACTTGAAACTCTTTAGGAAATTATCTTTCTATCTTTCTTTTGGTGAAAGATTAAGAGTTGCAGCTTGTAGCCTGTTTCAGGTTTACTCAACCTTCACATTTAGTTTTTGCTTGAAATATTAAAGGGGTTGTAGAAGATGTTTCTCTGGAGCATTGGCTTGCCTTACTGCTCGGAATGTTCTTCACATACTAGTGAAACTCCACAAATTAGGTTATGGTGCCAAGTGCCTTTATTCTAGTAATCCAACACGAATGGGAGTTCGCCCAACCAATCTACATGTGTTTTGTGGATTTGGAGAAGGCGTTCGACCACGTCCCTTGGGGGGGCCCTGTGGTGGGTACTCCATGAGTATGGGGTACCAGGCCCTCCAAAACGGGCTATTAGGTCTCTGTAGGACTGGTGCCAGAGCTTGGTCCCCATTTCCGTCAGCAAGTCAAGCTTGTTACCGGTGAGAGTTGGCCTCCGTCAAGGCTGCCCTTTGTCACAGATTCTGTTCATAACTTTTATGGACAGGATTTCTAGGCACAGCCAAGGTGTTGTGGGAATCTGTTTTGGTGGCTTGAGTATTGGTTCTCTGCTTTTTGCAGATGATGCAGTACTGTTGGCTTTATCAGAACGTGATCTCCAGCTTTCACTGGCATGGTTTGCAGCTGAGTGTGAAGTAGCTCGAATGAGGATCGGCTCCTCTAAATCTGAGACCATGGTCTTGAGTCAGTAAAGGGTAGAATGCCTCTCCAGGTCAGGGATGAGGTCCTGCCCCAAGTGGAGGAGTTTAAGTATCTCAGGGTCTTGTTCACGAGTGAGGGAAAGATGTTGCGCAAGATCGATAGACGAACTGGTGCTGCATCTGCAGTGATGCGGGCGTTGTACCGGTCTGTCCTGGTGAAGAGACAGATGAAGGCGAAGCTCTCAATTTACAGGTCGATCTACGTTCCAACCCTCTCCTATGGTCAAGAGCTTGGGGTAGTAACAGAAAGGATGAGAATATGGATACGAGCGGCCAATATGACTTTTCTCTGCAGGGTGTTGGGGCTCTACCTTAGAGAGTAGATCTTCTGCTCCTCCACAATGAGAGGAACCAGTTGAGATGCATCTGATTAGGATGCCTACTGGANCACGTCCCTGGTTTTCCGGGCACATCCATCCACAGCTGCCCTGGGGTTCACTGACAGAGGTGAGGCTGCTGAGCACAGGCGACAGCGGTCCCTCTGACCATCAGGTAGGTCTTGTCCTAGGACACATCAGCAGAATCCTCTGTCCGGATCCGGGATCAAACCTGCAACCTTCCGATTACTGGACAACCCGCTTTACCTCTTGAGCTGCCCTAATTATTATATAACTTAAATATTAAGTTACAAAATTTAACCAGCATAGGTTTGTCATTTGTAATCAAACATGTCATTATTAGTTATTATTTCAAATACCAATAAAGACATAGCTGCATATAATAAACACACACAGACATTGCATTATTTCAGAAGGTACAGATTTCGGAAAAGCATTAATGTATTAGGTTTTAGCTATGAATGCTAAACTACTCAAATGAATGAAATTGAATTAACAAAAGGAACCAGTAACAGAACAGAAATACAGTTCTTTATTACTTAGAAAACAAAACCTAGATATATTTAAAATTTAATCACTTGTAATCAATTATTTGATTTGATTGATGACAATGAAGTCAGTCTATAAGGGATTTATATGTCTTATTAAGGGTTACTGGATGGAAACAGAAGAACTAAATCCTAGCTTTTGAGAGTAAAGACATTTTCTGCCATGTAATAATGAAACCTCAAATAATAAAATAGTAATAAAATAGTAATAATAGTAAAGTGGAAAATTGTTTGCACAATGGATGGCCATAACTTCTATTTCAGCGGCTATATTTTATGGGCTTATATACAAGTGCTGGCCAGTAAATTAGAATATCATCAAAAGGTTGAAAATATTTCAGTAATTCCATTCAAAACGTGAAACTTGTACATTATATTCATGCAATGCACACAGACCAATGTATTTCCGATGTTTATTACGTTTAATTTTGATATTTATAGGTGACAACCAATGAAAACATCAAATCTGGTATCTCAGAAAATTAGAATATTCTAAAGGCCAATGAAAAAATGTTTGTTTCTCTAATGTTGGCCAACTGAAAAGAATGAACATGAAAAGAATGTGCATGTATAGCACTCAATACTTAGTCGGGGCTCCTTTTGCCTCAATAACTGCAGTAATGCGGCGTGGCATGGACTCGATCAGTCTGTGGCACTGCTCAGGTGTTATG